>VWZV01011137.1:371462-429505 GCA_013397155.1 Irena cyanogastra
GAAAAAAAAGCAAAGAGAGACACAATTATCAAGTAACTAGCAAGTAATGGCAGACTCGGAAAGCCCCTAAAAATCTTGTTAAGTGTGAAAGGAATTTGCCATTCTCTGAGAGGACAAGTGTACACCTGCCGCCCTTCAGCACCCCTTCCCTTGGGAACAAATAATGACCTCTGGCCCTGAAGCAGCTGAATGGCCTCGTGGATATCCCCTTTCCTGGCCCTGCACCGGTTTGCTCAAAAATTGTTTACGTAACTGCTTCGCATACTTGAGATAAAAATCAGAGCAGTTATTTTCCGTTCACTTTTACTGAGGGATGGTGCAGCTCCTGTTCCAGGTGTCCTGCGTGACTGAGACACGGGATGGCTCGGGTTGGAAGGGACCTTAATGGTCACCTGCTTCCAATCCCCCTGCCTTTAACAGGGCCAAACAGGTGCTTCTTTTGGACCTTAAAGATCACCTGCTTCCAGCCCCCCACCTGCCCCAGGATACAGATTCTGTTCCTAAGACGCTGCTCCTTGCTCCCACAGAGGCTTTGCTTTTGTGGCTGCCCATGCAGGACGGTGAAACAGGAGTAACATGAGCTGCAGGAAGCAGCGTGTTACAGTTTGGGAACGTGTGATCTAATGAGCACGGCTCATAAATCAGCTCCATAAAACGGTCACAGGGAAGGAAATACAAAAACAAACAAAAACCCTCAACCCCATCCTTTTTTAGAGGGAACAGCGCGGTACTGGGGTTGTGGTTTGCAGGACTGTTCCAGCAGCAGCAGGTAAATGAAACCTCAATCTGGCAGACAAAACAAGTGGGTTGAGCCCTCCAGTGCATCTGCCAAGCGCTGAGGAGCAGCCACAGCTTTCCCCTGACCTCTGTGTAAGCCTGAGGTGTAGTTAGGGCTTCTTGGGCAGACCAGTGGCATCCCTAATTCCACAGTTCAGGGGGGACATCCTGGCCGCGAGCAGGCTCGCTGGTTTGTGGCACAGGAGAGCAGTGCCCCCGGCCCCACAGCGGGATGCACGTTTCCATGTCCCGGCAGTGACTCACGGCTCTGTGCTCCCTTGGGATGCTGCTCAGTGTCGCTCTAAGGGGCTCATTCTCAAGTGGTATTTTTGCTCAGCATGCAAATGGTTTAATTTTTAAACCAACCGCTCCCCCCAGCTTTACTGAGCAAAGCTTCACACAAAGCTTTTTTAATTTGTCACAGCAAGCAGGGACGACGAAACCAAAAGGAACGTTGTCTCATTTCCTCTTCTGCCAGACAGCCAGACAGGGCTGACACATTGTGAGGGGCTGCTGTGTGTCTGTCCCAACAGCTCCCTGCTGACCCTGCTCTGCCCTTGCCCCAGCCTGCAGCAAGGAGTACTGAATATGAACATTTAAGGGCAGGAGTGCTGCTAAAATAAAGTCTATTTGTGTTATCATGTGACCACTGCCTTTATTATGCCTTCAACATCCCATTGATCCAACCATTAAACTTCTTCCACACAACAGTCACTGGATTTTGAATTCCAATAAGCCAGAAGAAACCCAGACAATAAGACATCCATTAATTCCAAAATGTAAATGACTTTATATTACTTTATTAAATGGCCATTTCTAAAGAACAGTAAAAAATACGAAAACACGCATCACTTGGTGTTCTTAAAAAACCGTTGTCCAAAATAAAGACTGTTAGAAAAATTAAACAAGTTTAGCCCCAATACCCCATCTGCTTTCCACATAAAATGTTTGGTAGTTATAAATACTGCTCCAGCTCCTTTAGCAAAGTTTAACCTTGTGCACATTAGTAATTCTATTACAGGTGGCTGGGTTTTTTATTCACATTGCTTCTGTAAACGTGATCAATTTTAAAAATGCACTGTTATCAAGTTTAAGGAACTACTGTTTTCCTGTACAGTGAGTATAAATAGGAAGATCCTGGATTTTCCTGCCATTCTAATCAGCACTCCATTTACTGAAACATTAAAGATTTCAATTAGTATAAAAATATAACCAGAGAATAAATGTCTGAGAAGATTCAGTAGTTGAGTGAGTCTTAGTTAATAGGCAAATAAAATGCTATTTATGACTTCCAAATCTGGACACCACTTCTGTACAGCTTCTGCTCTTCCAAGACCCAAGTATCACAGTGCTGCACACCAAGGCACTGCTTATCCTCCTGAAAAATTCATTTCTTATTTACTACAAATAATTTAACATGTAGCTGAACTAACAAGCAGGTGAGGGATGGATTGCCAGGGTACAGTCAAAGCTGCTCACAATCACACCAGTGGGCACCTGCTCCTCGAGGGGGGCGTCTCAAAATGTCTGTACAAGTTGGCAGGAATCCTGTTTTACTGAGCAATGCTGGTGTGGGAGATCTGCAAAGCAAAGTCACAGCCTTGTTCCTTTTCCCTACAGAAACAGAAATAACTGGCTTTGTCCCAGGAGAGAATGGTAAGGCACAACAGCAGGCTCTTTGGGAAGCCTTGGTACTAGAAAGACTGAAGTTATTTTATTGACAGGAATTACTTTTTTTTTTCCCTTAAAGCAGTATCACTACACATTTATCATTTTTATTTAAAAAAAAATTCTTCTTACTTTTTTTTTTAATCTGGCCTCCAATTAAAAGTAGGACAGAAGTGCTACATCTAAAAATGGTGGGATGTTATAATCAGATTTCTTGCACAAACGCAGCCTTGACACAGACTATTTGCCCTGTGTGTGCTGCCACCTTCCATTCATCTACTTCAGAAATCTGTGAGCCAAAACTTCATCTTTTAAACTGTGATGAGAACTCTCAGGGCTTAATTTACAACTTCTCAAGTATGAGACAGCACAAAAACAGTCTGCATGACTCCTTTTTCCAAATGTCTTACAGCAGGGTTTTGTGCATGCCTATCTCCAGTTCTTTTGTTTGGATTCCTGCAAAGAAAGGGAAACAGGACACCAAATCCAAGCGGACAGCAGGAACCCAGTGATGCCAGCCCCACTTGCCAAGGGAATGTGTCTGAGCACTAAGCACTGTGCAGACAGCAACAGAGAGACAGAGCAAAAGTAAAAGGAGGAAGGAAAGGTAATGCTCCATCTCAGAGTAGGACACAACCTCCAGGACTGATTTATCCTGGGTTGAAATTATACTAAAGTGAACCAGCAGAACAGCTGCTTCCCTCACCTTCTGGAATGAAAGTGATGCTGCCTGATTGGTTAGCTGCTCTAAGATTGTTACAGGCCAGTATAGGAACAACTCTGTCTGTCACAAGCTACCTTTCAATACAAATTTTCAGCTGCAAAGTCTTGGAAAAATGAGGGAAAACTGCACGTCCTGTCAGGAACCACCCACTGTAATGGCTGAGCTCTGAGCAGACCCTCCAGCATGGTAAACAGCATTTCATGAGCAGAAAGGCCCAACCTGCTGAGCAAACTACACTTGGTAAGCAAGAGGCTGCTCTGTGCAAAGCAGAACGAGAGGTGGGCTCCTGTTCCAGGCCACATGTCAGCTGCCACTGTCACTCGGAGGTGGCTTTCTTCCCTTTCCAGCTCCTTTGTCTTTGCTCCAGTTCAGCTTCAGTGAAGGCAGCTGGGCCCCAGTTTGTGATTAAGTGAGGATTCTTGGAGCCTGGAAGACAGAGAGCAAGACTTGAGACAGTCAGTTCTGACAGGGATGTCACACTCCCATAATGCAGTGCTCAGGCTGACCCCTGCTTTGTTTTAAACATAAAAGAAACAAACAATAATGATAATAAAATCATTATAGTAGGGCCAGTAGAGGTAAAGACTGGGAAGTTCCCATCAGCAGTTGTCACAAAGGGTGATATTTATAGGCTGCTGTGAAACCAGTGAACGACAGAAAATGGCAGACTTCAGTAAGTCACCAAGCGATTTAAGTACATGAGACAGAATAAATACTACAATATTTTTGTAGTTCTTCTGTTGATAACTCACCTGGCTCTATTAGTCGAATCAATCCCTCATGATGAGCTACTTTATCTTTCCAACTTTTGGTGTTGTTAGCTGCTGTTTCCAACTTCTTCTTAACCTCCTGAAACAAGACAGAGCCCGCTTGAAAACAACAGCTTTACTCTGTTTTTATATAAAGATAGAACACCTTTTTAACCAAAAGCCAGAACCATGCTAATTCCCCCAGCCCTCTGTTTAATGTGGAACCATCCTACATAATTTAGTCACCACCACCTCCCCCCTCCAAAAAAAAAAAGTTGTCAAACCAGAATCCCAAAATAACAAGGTTTTACAATATTCTGTAGCTGTGTAATGAAGCTAGTTTTCATTCTTCAGCCTAGACTGGTCTTTTGGGCAATTCCAAATGGAGGGCTAGAATGTTTAATTATTCCTAAAATAATTGTTTTGTGGGGTTTTTTTTGGTGGTTTTATATGTCTATTGTATTCAGCAATTCCTTTGGAGTAGTAAATGATGCCTCCCATACAAAAAGCCTGAGATGTCACCTAAAAAAGAGTCAAATACTAGCCAGAAGCAATCCTGTGATGCTGTGAGATGTAACACCACCCTGGGAAGTTGTAAAGTGGCCACAACTACCCCAGCTGGGCCCTCGCTTGCCGTGAGTGCAGCATTTGTGCTCTGTGCCAGGCGAGACAGCTCCTGGACAGGCTTGTCCTTCAGAGCTCACTCCATAAACACCCTCCCCTGTTAAACACAAACCCAGCCAGGCTTTCTTTCCTGACCTAAATAAATGCAGGATCAACACCTCTCTAGCCCTGGGAAGTGTGCAGCACTTGAACCTCTGTACTTGCTGGATTCTGGCTCTTATTTCTTCCATGAACAGTTACTGACCTTCCCCAAAAACACTCAGTAGAGCAGAGAGCAGGCCTGGCTTTTGGGACACGAGGCACTGCTGCACACTGAGAATCTGAGCTAATTCCTATTCCTACTTATCCCTAACCTCCATTCAGTGCTTAAATACATTTTAAAGGAGTAGGTGCCTACAGTAACACTCTGGCTTTTCATCTGAAGAAGACAATACTGTGCCATGACACCATCAAAACACTGCAAGAATTACTACCTCAGAAGCAAAATGCACCCAGTTATGGCAGCAGTTGGACTGCACATGAAGTGAGTCTGCAGTAGAAGACAAATGTACACAGAGTATTTCAGGATGTGAGTGAGCTGGCCTGCATGCAAATTGTGACAAAAATAAATAAAAGAGGTTCAGACAAGTGTCTGAAACAGATCCTCTTCTTCAAATGTATCTACTGGTCTAGAAAGTAAGTAAAAACTAGAAAAAAAACCAAACAAAAAAAACAACCAACCCAACTATCCTACTTCTTATTATAACTTTTGTGCCATACTAACCCTTAAAGAAACATAATATTGAAGAACTTTAAATTCAATCTACGGATAAGGATGAGAGGTTGATGACCAGAGCAGCTCACCTCATACTGCTCAAGGGCCTCCTTTCTTTCCAACTCAAGCTGTTTCAGTTGCTCCATGGCCACTTGAAGAGCCTGTTCCTTCATCATCCTCTGGTTTTCCAGCTCTTGTTTTTCTGCTTCTGTCATCTGAATGGTCTGTTGCTGCTGCAAATGCCATTTTTCCAGTTCAGCTCTCTTTGCTGTCTCCTCTTCCAGCAATCTGCAGTGGGGATTGTGATGTTAACTGCACTTTAACATAAGCTGTATCCATGCAGGGAAGCCTAATTAATTTACTTCTTTCTTTCCTTTTTTTATTAAGGGAAAGAGAAAATTGTTTTTTAAAAAACTTGGGAAGCAGGGAAAAAGTTATTTTTTGTTGGCTTGCCTTCAGTGTCATGCCAGCAGTGCAAGCAGTCTGACTGTTACAAAGGGCTATTCAGAAAATGTAGTCAATAATGCAAATACACAACACAGAGCCCCAGAAGAAACAGGCATGCATAAGTTATCTTCATTGTCTTAGGAGGAGTGAGTATATGAAGGAAAAAATCCACACTCCACAAAGCCCCTGGAAGAGGAAATTTAACCCTTTATCATTACAGTTTAAACATGTGATAAAATACAGCAGTAAGTCATTTTTACAGATACTGCTTTATAAAACAAACAGCTGAAAAGCCTGTACAGAGTGATCTCAGTTTTTCACATGCTGACATGCACAACACCTGATGGAAAAATAACTTCACCTGCTTTTCCAAAACTGCTGAGCTTGCCCTCTGCTAAAGGCTAATCAGACATATTTCAAAAATAATGAACAGCAGTTTCAGCCTTCATATCTTAAGGAAAAATAAAATCTGTACTGTGTTTGGTCTTGAAGGTAGATCCCCATTCCAAGAGGCAAGCAGTCATTAGTAGCAGGGCACAGGTACTCACTATTGGCAGGGGAAACTGAAACACTTTTCCACCTGGTCAAAGCCATACCTGGCCTGAAGTTTCCTCACAGTCTCCTCATCTTGACGTGCCTGTTTCTCATCCTCCAATGCCTCCTGCAGCTGTTTATACATTTCTTCCAGTTCACGTACTCTTTGTAAATACTGTTCCAGTTCAGATGATTTCTGAGCAACCTGCTCCTCCATTTTTTGTCTTACCTAGCAGCATAAATTTGGGACACATGAGCTACCAGGTTTCAACTCAGGTTTCCAATTTTTAAAGGAATTACCAGCTTTCCCTCAGGCCATGTTTTCAGAGACAAACCTTTTCGTGCTGACTGCAGAGCAGAACTGATAAAATTGAGGCTAGATCTGCAGATGTGGAACTAAGAGCATTTAAAAAATAATAATACAGGCTACTTATATTGACCTACTTCCTGCAGCACAAGATTTCTGCAGGGGTTCAAACCTAATTTCAGTCATCTTGATTTTGTTGCTTAGTTTACAGATACACAACTGAAGGAAGAGAAAGGTTGTAGAGAGGCCAGACATGAAGGTCAGGCACTGTTTTCAGTCTCCCCTTGGCAGCAGTGTCTCTCACACAATTGTGCCTCTGGATGATGGCACAGGATGGATAAAGGACTGGAAAACGGAGAATGAGGTTGGCATGTCCTGCCCCATTGGTCTGCAGGCTGCTCCCCTCAGCTGACCCAAATCCCAGTGACCCAGAAAGGGATTGTATTCAGGAATTCATGCTCAGCCCGTAAAGCAACACTGTGTGCATTAATGTTCTGAGATGTCACATCACATCACTTTTTCTACTTCTTTTCCCCAACTAACAGAACAACCTGACAAAGCCCTTGAAGACTGAAAACCAGTTCTCTGGGGAATCCTTAGTGTGGCTGAATAGTAACAGTATTGTAAAGCAACAACATTTCTTTATTTTTTATATTTGTGCGGTGTATAATTGCAAAAGAGCACACATCATAAAAAAGCAATAGTTCTAGAAACACAAAATGCATTTTGATTATGCCCGATTCATTTTACTTATTCATACAGCAAGTACTGGACTCAGGTTCTCCATCTCTGAAAACTGCAAGGAGAACTTGGGTCTGCATTTATCCTTCAAACAGTCTACTTTTTTCCCAATTTTCCAATCATATTTAAACTTTGAATGCTGTACAAATTGTAGCCAAGCTGTTCCAGTATTTGAATTCACCAGTAAAAATATTTTAATCCTACATCTCAAGTAAATGCAACACAGATTCCATCCTCCAGCCTCCTGCAAAACCTTAGAATCCTTTCAGTGGCTGCCTGTGAGGGAAGCCCTTGTCGAACACATGGCTCCCCATGTGTAATAGCAGCAAAACCCCTTGTGCACTACTCACCATTTTTTCTCTCTCCAGCTCCAAACTGAAGCGATCTTGTAATTCGACTTGAGTCTGAAGCCTTTTCTTCTCCTCCTCAGCAGCACGAGCAGCTGCTGCTTCTAGTTGCTGGAAGAGAAGGGTAGGGGGTAGGGAGAAGAAAAGAAGGAAGAAAACTATTTGTCAAAACCAAATTATTTTGAGGGAATGAAACTTTATTTAACAATTTTTGGTTAAAAAAAAATGGAAGAAGCCTTCAAAAGCACCGAAGCAGCAGTTTGGATTTTTTAATGTCTGAGACAGCCTTTAAATATAATTTACTATCTTGATTATTTGCAAGACAATTTTAAATTTACCAATGAAAAGGCAGTTACCTGACTATCTCCAAGTTTCCTCTGAGTCCTGCTTTGCTCAAGTGATAGAAACCACTGTATTTCCTCCTCTACCTCAATAGGATAGAAAACTATCATGAAAAACCACATTTCAGGCAGGACTGCATAGGACTTCCAATAGGGAAAACATGCCAGCATGCACAGACTTCATACAGAAACAGAAATGAGAAGCACTGAATTGCCTGGGAAAGCAGAAGTGTCATGAACTTTGACTCGAATAAGTGATTATGCTACTGCGAATCATCCCTCCATTATCTCCTAAACTGCCAAGTAAGGTAAATAAAATCCTGGTCCATAAACATCGCTTGAAATTAGGAGGAACATTAACTAAGGCCTGGGAAACACCTGCTGGTACCTTTCCACCTTCTTGCATCTTATTTTACTTTTGTTGCATTTTGATTTCACAAATAAAGACAGTGGTCACAGTTTTTCCTTTCATCAGGATTTCAATCCCCACAAGGTTAGAAACCTTCAAGCACCAGCCTAGACTTTACCAGTAGTGAAAAGAAAACCATTCTTTCACAAAATTTTGCTAAGAAACTTATCTGATGCTTTTTTTTTTGTAATATGCTGGGCTGTGGGAATTGTTTCCATAGGCCTTTAGTAAGAGCACGGCACAACATAAAGATGACATGGACTTGTTGGAGCGAGTCCAGAGGAGGTGACACTGGGACAGGCTGTCCAGAGAAGCTGTGGATGCCTCATCTCTGAAAGTGTTCAAGGCCAGGTTGGATGGGTCTTTGAGCAACCTGGTGTAGGGGAAGGTGTCTCTGCCCACAGCAGGAGGACTGGGACTGGATGATCTTTAAGGTCCCTTCCAAACCAAACCTTTCTGCGATTCTGTCATGCTCCTGAAGGTACCACATTTAAACCATCTTCCCTCACCAACCCAGATGAACTAATGAGATGTCCCAATGATTAAAACTGCCAAGCTACAACTTTCACTCCTTTATGTGCTTGTAGTATCACTCTGGTCTCCAAAAGATGGGAAGAAGTGAAGGAGAAGGCTCAGGTTTCTGCATTTATGTTGCAGAACACAGCACAGAACTGCTCTCCTTTGCAAGGCTTAAATGATGCCAGTGTTTTAGGAGCAGCATACTTCCTCTGCCAGGACATTCAAAAGCATGTAATTGTAGTCAAATCCAAGACGCCTATTTAAGTGAAATCTCCTCTAGATTTCCTTCCCTGCTTTGAAATTAAGCAAACATTGCCAATACTGAGCTGAGAGGGTGAATGTGCAGAGTCACAGGCAAGGGCGGGTGCCAGGCCATCGCCAGAGAGCTCAACAAGAAAATGATCTTTGTCCACTCAGTATCAGCAACTCCCTGCTTAATCCACCAAAGTTGTTCCTGGCAGGTAAGGTTACTGGGAACTGTGCACTTCAGGGAAAAGCCACAAGTGTTGGAGGGGGCGTGAACAGGAACACACCATTCCGGCAGGCGTTAGACAGCACAGAGTCTCCAAAGCCCACGCAAGACCCCAAACTGAAACAGAAAGGGTGCACATGTCTTGTGCATGCTTCTCACACAAGGAAAAACTTACCTTCCTGTCTGTTCAATGTGCACAAGTCAAAATTCCATTAAAAATATGAAAAAAATCTATTTTACACAAAAGCATTTATTCTTTTGAAATACTCTACTGCAAGAGCTACCAGAATACAAACCAGTCCCAGAGTGCACTTTGACAGATGCTGCATAAATGGTGGCTCACTGCCATCAGGAGCAAATCAACCTCTAAGAACAATCCAGCTTCCTGAAGCATTTACAAAGCCTTTTCCTTGAAGAACATTTTTCTAACTAATCAAACACTTTCAGTTCCTCCAGCAACATACCTCCCCCCTAGTTCCACCTAGGCAAAGTGCACTAGTTCATGTCAGAGCCTAAGATACCTTCCTTGAGAAATCATTTTAATCCAGCCCACTTCAAAAGATGCTTGCAGCCACCACTCTCTTTAGTTTACCCACTGTGATTTTTATGAAACTCCCTGGAGCCTGTCAACATCCTACTGCACCTTTGGGGTTGCTTTCATGCTGTCTTCCTCCCTAAATATTTTTCCATAAAGTAAACAATGCAGAAATCCAACCTTATGGTTTCTGTTAACGGGTAAATTACCAGTAGGCTTCTGTTAGCAGAAGGTAACATAAGCTATCCTTTATTGTCTATTTTGCATTCTGAATCTTAAACACGTGGTAGACTACAGGTTCCAAAATTAAATTTAAAAATGGTTTTCCACTGTCAGACTCCATTGAAGGCAAACAGAATAATACCTACATCAAGACTGTCCATGCAAGACTAATTTTAAAAAAAGAAAAATTTCTCCTTGCCACAAATTGTGACAATGACAAGACTTTTAAAAATGTGAGGGTTTTTTATTATTTTATTTGGTTTTTAAACTCAAAACCTTTAATGACTTCACAATACTTATAGCTGAAAAGATCACTGAAGTTTTTTCTAAGAGCAAAAAATTTGTGCGTTTTATTTATGAGAAACTCAAGCAATGATGCAGACTTGTCCTAAATGGGAATGCAAAAAACTTAATTTAGGAAGGTGGTGGAGACATGTAGAGTAAACAAAGGAAGATCTGGACTGCTCTAGCAGCAGGAACTCAGCAGCCAAAATGTAAGGCAGCAAGTGGGGAAGGTTTGAATTTGAATATTGGGTTCTGAGCTGTTTTCAAGGCACACTCTTTACTAAAATAAGTAAACCCACATGTCTTGTTTTTAAAGATAGAAATTATAGAAATTCATCTGCGGGAAGAGAACAGCTCCTATAAACATACAAATAACATAACAAAACTTGGGTAAACTGTTGAAGAAAATCTTCACGGAAAGCCCCAGGTTTGACAGATGTGTCTGACAGAAAAAGAAAACAAAAAGCCCAAAAGCAACTGAAAATATTAGTCTCTCCTGTCTCCAGACACCATCCACAGAGCTGGCAGGTTCTTCCCCACCAGACTCAGTACAGGGGTTTGAAACCAGCGCAGCTCCTCTGGAGGAGTCTGCTCCATGGGCCTGAACAGGACAGAGTTCCAAGAAGCCCAGTCCAACCACAGGGAGTGAGCTTTGGGCTGGAAGCTTGGCAGCTCCCATTCCCACCTTCCTCACGGTCTCCAGCTCCTTCTGCTTGTTCTCGTTGGCCACCTGCAGCTCCTTCATCTGCCGCTCCAGCTCCTCCTGCTCAGCCAGCAGCTTCTGGCGCAGCTCCTTCCGCTTCTGGCGCGCTTCCTTGTGCGGAGGAGGGCTCCCCGCCCGCAGCAGGTTCACTGTGCTCTGGATGGCTGCAGGGGACAGGAGGGGCACACCATGAGGGGGAATGCTGAACTTTCTGGGTAGACTTTGTGAAGACTTGCAGTGCTGTGCTGGCTGTTGGGTTGGGGATTTTTGAATGTATTTTTAAATCAGAAAGCTTTGTTGTCAGTTGTCTTAATTCTCATCAGCCTGGCTGTCAACGCAAACCAGAAGTGAAAGACACTCAGCTCTCAGTACTGGCTGCATGCCTCAACAATAAGGTCTGGCAATTCCACTGCATTATGTCAATTCCAATACTGATTTGTAACAGGCTATGGACATATGAGTCTCTTATATGCCCAGCTGCAAGAAAAAACCCCAACACTTCAGGATTTCTTACTACCTAGACTCAGTGACTAACCAAAAAGTAAGGTGTTATCTATCTTCCCTAGACCCAGCCTTAAACCCTGTATTCTTACAGATACTCCAAGGGAAAACTTTCTCCCAGTAAGACAGTAGCTCTCACTTACATGCAGTGACAAAATACTTAAGATAGCAAAGCTCAGGAGTGGCAGATGATTTTGGTATTTTATTCACATACCACAACCATGAAAAAAAAATCTTTTGAATCATTCATCATCCATCTGCCTTCGGTGCAATGAAACACATGCTGCAGGTAAAGAGGAAAGTACAAATGAAAGCCCACAGCTCCAAATATTTAACTGCTGCACATTCTTCAATGGCATTGGCAACAACAGCTTTGCAAGGGCTTCTATCTCACTCTGCAGCGGGATGTACCCATCACATATCTGGGAAGGTCTCACAGGACCTTTACCTTTACTGTGGGAATAGAAAAGCAAGCCCTAATTCCCAGCTTTATCCTCAGCTCACCCAACCATAACTACTTCAGGCAAAGCTGCACAACCAAAGCCAGTATTTTACAGTGCCAAAATGAGCAAGCTTTCCCTTTCTCCCCAAAAGCAATGATTTACAATATTGCTTCCCTTCTTTGTTCCTGGAAGTACAGTCAATATAAAAAACAACAATAATAACCGTTTCATTTTGGTTATGGCTGCCTGAATTGAGGCACCTACGTGACAAAAACTGATTTCCCTTATGTGGATCCTTAGTTCTTCCTGAGTCTCAGACCCCTTAAAGATCCATGTGCCCAGAAGAGATACCAAAAAATCACAAGACTAAGAATTTCAAATTTGAGCAAAGCACTGCTGTAAGAATTCAACTAACCTTTACTTTCATGTAACCAGCATTTTTGAAACCTCACCTTGAATCCATTCCTGCTTCTTCTTTTTATCAGAGGCGCTGATCTCAAAGGTCTTATCAAGACATTTTATGAGAAAAAGGCATTTCTTTCCATCTTTGTCAGGCAAGGCCTAGAATGGGTAACAGTAAAGACAAGCTTTGCAAACACTAAAATCTAATTATAAAGTCAAGCAGTATCTATGCACTTAAGTGTCACAGAGATACAAATACCAGCACTAAAAGCCTTTATTAAAAGGGTGTTTATGAACTGGTGTCACACGAAGTAAAAAAGCTCTGTTAGAAGATACCAGGAGTCAATCCCACACACAAAAAAGGATTAATTATGATCTTTAGAGACATACATAGTTTTTGGAGTGGTTTTACCTCTACACAACAGTTGCCATCCAGTACGATGTCTCCCTTCTTGTCCTTTAAATCTTCACTTACATAGTAGGAAATAATATTGGGTTTTAGCACAAACCATCGTTCCATCCAATTTTTCCGTTTGTGACCTTTTTTCAGCATGTAGCCCTGTTAAAAGCAACAGAGCAGCTGAAATGCCTGGCCTCTGCTGAACCATCTGGTCTTTTGGTTATGTAAAGGTGTAAAGACCCAACAGAGCACACAGAAAAGTTAGCAAATAGCCACAAATACTTTCAAAGTTAGCCAGTATTTATGCTGTACCTTCCATTTCTGTAATCATATTCCCCAAATACTTACATATTTTTGTCTGATATTTAACTTCTAAAAAAAGTCAAAGCACAGATGAAACTGAAACACCAACATAAGCTATGAACAAGCCATACAGAAAGTATACTCTGTATCCAGAGTATTCCAGGATGAAGAAGTTGGAAAGAAGACCACAGAACATTTTTCTGTAATGGCTTTCATCTATAACTGGTTTTGATACATGCAAATGTGCTTGTATTAAACATATATATATATATAGTAATGTGGTGTGACATATTTAAGCCAAAGATATCTTTCTCTACAGGTCTGAGGGGAAAGAAAACATTCAGAACAGTTGAAGAAGCTTTCTTGTTTAAAAACAAACCAAACCAAACAAAAACCCAAGCCACCCCCCACACACACAGCTTATCTGTGCTCAGTTTTTCTAGCCACTTAAGCATGTGCAGAGCCAAGGCCATGCCTATTCCCAGGTGCCATCCCACTCCCTTGCTCCAAAGCAGGAATGCACAGAGAAACAGCTTTGTTTGCTGCCTTCACACTCAGGTCTGAGCTCTGGGTGGTTGCAAGGCCACGTGAAGGACTCCTGCAGCTTCAGTCTTTCATTCTTTGCACCGTCTAAGCCACAGCCAGGGTTTTTTTTTTCTCTTCCTGACTTATCAAATTTGCTTTCAAAGCCAAGTCAGACTAACACTTTCCCCTCAAATTTCTGCAAAATCTTTACCTATTATTTCAGTACCAACTGCTTCTCGCCTTCCAAGAACCCATTGAGAGCTCTTGAAAAGCAGGAGCTTTTTCACACCAACCATCACAGAAAAGACACATCTTTCAGAACACTAAATATCACAAATTTAACTATTGCTGCTACCCTCTGTAAGCCTTAGAGATCCAGGACGCATTCTATAAAAAGGGCAGCACGACACTTGGTTATGAGATCACGTGTCATCAATTAATACCTTGAAGCAATTATGTGATTACTGCAATAAACAGGACAATTCTGTGAATCAACAAGGTATCAGGATACTGAAATCACACAGAGAACTCTGCTCTCCACCAGGCCAATAACTGTCCAAACTGCTCAGGAGGCACAGGGCCAAATCTTGACACAAACTATTTTTAAGTGTCAAGGAACCATTCAAAAGCACTCAGACATCCTTGAGAAAGAAGCCCAGGCAGCAAGAGAGGAAAGAAAGGAGACACAAAACAAAACAAAACAAAAAAAAAGATGTGGAGGAAGACACACAATGCAGTATCAAAACTGAAAAGAAATCTGATTTCCTCACAAGTTTCAAGTGGGACTGAACTGACACTGGTTAATTTATTTTCATGGTATCCAACAACAGAATTACTTCGTTTTGCCCTCAACTGACTTTATGTGTGTGTGTCCCCAGCCCTCACCTCCAACAGGCAACCAGCAGTTAACAAAAATAGACGTTTGCATTGTTCTGTGGGTATTCTGAAAGAATTTCCTGTGCCAAGACCTTCTGATGGTTTCTTCAGAACGGCTTAGGAAAGCCTGCCAAGAAAGCCTTTGTTTCTCTCCTCACCAAGAAATCAAAGATGAAAAAAATTCTCTTGTCAGGTAAAATTTAAAGAGCTTTCTAGGTAAACTCTGCTGTGACTCCTCAGGTCCCTGTGTTACTTCCAATTCCCATGAAAGAAATGCAGTTTTTAAAGGCATTCCTTAACTGATAATCCAGTCTCTGGAAACCTGAAGGAAGGAGTTTGCTAAGAATACGAAGGCTAGCATGACTTCTGGAGTCTGAGTGCAGGTAAATAAGTTGTCAGCCACATAGCCTGAGAGGCAGAACAAGAAGGGACAGCCCTCTGAAGCTCTTCTACACTTCTGTGCCTTGAGCAAAGGCAAAGGGACACTTGAGAAGCCAAAATACCCTGGTCCAGACCTCCTTGTTTGAATACAGAGGTGGTGCCCAGCACAGCTGCATTTCCCACAGTGTAACTGAAACTACAGAAAAGCATTTCCAAACACTGAAGAACTGTCACCAGAACTGAGAGCATGATGCAGCTATTCTGTGAACTAACAAGCAGCTGGTACTAGTGTAAAAAAGGTCATATTTCAAGTCAGAGCCCACTTCTTTCACTTTCTAAAAGCAAGCTCTCCCAAGAAGCAACTCATTCATAATATCGCTACAATTACAACAATCTGAATAGCAGCACAATTTCTTTTATAAAAATAAGCTCATATTAAAGAACCCTTATAGATAATTTACCTAATTTCCTCCTGCTCATCATTGAATAGGATAAAGAAATTTGAGCACAATTAGAATTTTTGAATTAAAGCAATAAAACATTCTACTTTAAAACATTAGTTCTCTGTGGTTCTTACCTGCTTGAGTACATCTAGTATCAGCTCATTAAAGACTTCATTGATTGCCATGGACACTGTCTGTCTGTCCATTCCTTTGCTGAACTGCCCACTTCCGATGAGGTCAATCAGCTCCCACGCAGAAAGACCCTCTCGGCTGGTGTTGAGAGCAATCTTGTAATGGTCAAACTGCTCCTGCTGCCAGCCTGCTCCCATTGCTTCAGTGATCTTTTTAAGTAAATATTCAATCTGTGCAGAAACACAAACAGAAATCCATCATTTGCAGCAGGCTTGGAAATCATGCGTTTCAGAGCTGTAAACGAAGCTTCTCCAGAAACTCCCATTACAGTGATTTTCCTACGCTCACATGTAGGCCCCAAAACATAGGTGGTTTAATTAACAGAGGTTTTAAGCTCCTGTCTCAGCTGAACTCTTGACTGCCAAGACTGTCCCTCAGCTACTCTCTTCACAGTAAAACAAAGAATTGAACCTGACAGCCCCATTTAATATTTCAGATTCCTACAGAACACATGGGACCTTCCCTGCAATGGCTTCCAAACTGTGACGACTGAAGCGTGAGAAAGCAGGAAGTTTCAGAAAGTATTTTGTAAGCAAAAAGCAAACAAATAACAAAAAAAAAAAAAAAAAAAAAANAAAAAAAGAAGGCTGTTTGGACTAGAAGTGAAATGAAAAACAACCAAGGTATGATCTACACCTGACCCCTCTTCTCTAGCTCTCAAGCACACCATCCCTGGACACAATCCTGACAGCTGTATCAAAAGAAATAAAGGAACAAATATTTCACATCTGCTTTTGTTTCCCAAATAAATTCTCCTTGTCCTTTAATCTTTCATCACTCTGTAAGCATTACCATGCGCAGGATAAGAACACCAGTAACACTAGTCAAAACAAACACAAGAATGAAAAAGAAGCAAAGAAGGCTGGTGTTCTTCAGTCTGTTTTTTTATGTTGGTTTTAAATCCATCACTGTTCATCTGCAGTATTTTAAAGTAAACCCACCTACAGCTTTGAGCACATGCAAAATGCTTTTAATGACTTTATAAACTAAATAATTGGTGAGGGCCTTTCTGCAACACTCAGAGTCACCTTTTAGCTGGTCTAATAGGCTTTTGAGTCTCGACGCAAGAGATTTAGGAGTACAAAGAAATAAAGAAATGTTTTTGTCCCCCACACATTTTACCCCAAGGACTGCTAGGCCTCAATATATTGTGGCTGCTGTTTCTCTCTCCTACAACAGGCACAGCCAAATCCCTTCCTTTCCCTTATGTCTATGGTCAGGAAACACAAGCGTGTATTAAAACAGTAAATCTCAAATTCATCTGCAGATGGATGTGCTTTTCCCATTGTTTCAGCTCAGTGACTCTTGGTGTCACAGCCCCTGCTCCAGTAGTATGTGGGCAATGCTGCAGCAAAAAGGAGAAGCTGCAAAGCTGCTGCTGTAGGGCCAGGACGAAAGCTCCTGCTCCACTGAATGAAGTGCACACACCTCCAAGTTGTGCCTGTCACATCCTCCTCAAGCCTCTCTTAGGACAAGACAGCCCAGCCAGGCACAGAATATGCCTCCAGAAATTGCAGAGAGCATTGTTTTTCATTTCAGCTTCACCAAGTAAGACACTTCAGTATGTTTTAGCTCCTCATGCAGTTCTTACTAGCAAAGATATAGTCCAACAGAGGCCTCTGCAAAAGTGGCATTCAAATTCACAGTCTTTAAAATAAGCTTTGCTGATTTTCACTCTCCAAAATCCTTAAGTTAAAAAGACAATTCAAGGCTTTCAAGCACTGACTACCATAAATCCTTAGTATTCAGTTAAGGGCAGGAAGCAGCTTACTTCCTACTCTAGACAAGTTTTATAGAAAAAAAAAGGCAACCCAAAAAAAGCCTTCACAGAGTGCAAGAACCAGAGCACTGAAAAGCTGTTTCAAAGCAAACCTCCTAAAACCTTGATTTTTTACCCATGTTCAAAACTCATTCTGCCACACTGCTTATTCCCTTTGAGCAGCATCAGTTCTGAAGTATGATCCTGGACTTTAACTGGAAGGAAAGCTAAAATACTCAGACTTAATTAGGTAGATAATATATCTGCCAAAATGCTACACAGTAACCATAATAAAAAAATTTTAAAAATACGAACTCTAACTTTAAAATGCATTGTTTCAGAATTTCACAACCTCTTACACTGCTTGAGGCATGACAACTTAAGGCATCAAGCTCTCAAATTCCTTTGGTTAATTATCTAAAAGTACCAGGTCTCACTTGCAGACAATGGAACACATACACACACACACAAAGAGCATACCTGAATTAATTTTTTCCCATTTCTGCTCAAGCCATATAAATAAAATGTGGATCAAACGAATGGTCTGGAAATGATGCAATGCAAAACTCTTGGCTAGTATATGTTATCATATAGTACACTAAAAATAAGTCAACACATTGTTTCCTTTAGTTTTATTTGTACACATTTTATCTTATTTTGCTTCATAGAATAGATTTAACCATTTAAGTCTGTTAACCCCCATCTACAAGTCACTTACACAACTACAAATATTCTACAATCCCACTAAAGTACATAAAATACTCATTATTTTAAACTACATTAACTCTTCTTAACTGAAAAATAACATGTGCATGTTACAATCAAATTTCTGAAATCTAATAAATAAATAAATAAATGAAGGTTTATCTTGAATTCAGTCATGTACATGGCTAACCAAAGTTCCCAGAAGTTTATCTGACATATCTGCCCAACAGCACAGTGACTTTTTCACAGTATGAATATGGAAGTATGGGGTAAATACATAGAAATAAGTTGCACCAGTGTGAAAGCAAATAGCCACCACTCAGTAGGTGCTCAAATGAGGAACCTCTGAGAGCAAATGACATTTCCCCTCCTCCACAGAGACATGGCAACCCAGCAAATAACTGACAAATTTAGTCTCCTCTCTCAAATATAAACTACTCCTGTGGCTAAAAGGCAATGTTGAAAAGCAAAAGTGAAGCGACGTTTGCTGCTGTTCTGACAGGACCTTGCTTTCAGGTCAAAAGTATGCAAAATATAGATGCAAAAATACCAGGGAGTTGTTAGCACTACACTGGTCCCTAACTAGCAGGGACCAGTGGCTGCACACTACCAAAACCAGCTTCTATCTCAAATTAACAAACTTATCAGCCAGAATTTTGCCAAGAGAAATCAAAAATAATAACAAAGAACAGGACGCTAACACGAGTCTGTTTGGGAGCTTCTTTCAGAGGACATTTTCTTTTCCCCATGTTTCAGTGTCTATTTGTTTTCCTTTTCCAGGTATTCCTGCTTCCATGGGGAATGAAGCATCATAGATTTTTCATACATATTTCTGATATACGAGTGGGTCTTTTAGAATGAGAAAAATAATGCCAAGGAGGCCTTCATGCCCAGCAGAGCAGAGCACAGCAGACAAGGCTATTCTGGTTCACACTATTCAAATAAGTTTCTGATATTAGCAGAGCAGATGTCAAAAGTCTACTCACATTGTACAAAATTCTGTGGGAGCATATGTTACTGGGCAACAGCCATGAAAGCAGTCATATCCCCTCTCAAGTCATCATCAACTCCTTTTCTTCATCCCATCAGAACATCACTTACATTTAAGTCAAATATTTGTTTCTTCCTTTCCACCAGCAAAAGTTCATTATCCAGTGTAAGCCACTACCTTGTTTCCTTTTTTCAAAATAAAATCAGTGTTAAGTGAAGTATAGTAAAGGTCAACTCAAGAAACAACCTGCTGTGTGAGCTGAAAACTATTTCATGCAGCAATCAAGGAAGAAGGCAGTGAAATGAGAAGAACTGATCCAAGTCTTCCTAACCAAGTGACTGATGCAAGTGACTAAACATTTTCCTAACCACTGTCATCAACTTTTAGAGATCATGGGTCAATTAAAACCCCACACAAGCAGCTTTCATTCTCTTTATATCAGTTTCAAAGTCATTTCTGAAGAGCCAAGGGTCAATTCCCAGTATTTCATTCACTGTTTCAGTTTCTGGTACTAGAATGCAGAACAAGGAAGCAAACACGGTCATAAAAAACACACTCCAGAAGGATCACCACTGGATCAGATTCTCACCTCCTCAGGCTAAGAAAACAGCACCTCATTTTGACATGCACAAAAAGCCACACAAGGCTTCATCCTCTTAGGAGGATTAGAAATGCTGTCTGTTAATAAATTTGAAGACTAGAGAACAAGTGAAAAATGACTGTACAAATCTTTCGTCATGAAGCCAAAAGCAGCAAATATGTTTGGCTTATTTGAAACAAAGTGTGAACATTGGATTACAATACTGAGTATGCAGCTTGCAGTGTGTGTATCTCTGAGTTTCACCATGAAGAATGGCCCAGAAACACAACTAACCACACACCACAGCTCTCAGGCGATAAAGCATTCCCAAGGCTGCAGTCACATGTCCAGAAATAAGAAAGGGGAAGTGCTTGAAAACCTTTTTATAAAACAGAAAATGTCTGGTTAAAAAATACTAAGACACACAAATGAGTCTGTAACAACTAGGAGGTGACTTGTAGGAAAGCTCGTGACAAAATAGAAATATGTCTCCTCTTATGGACCTAGTTCTCTCCGCCTTTTTTCCTTCACTTTATCCTTCTCATGGAAGAGGTAATGCCTGCAAAAGCTGAAGGAAACATACACTTCTATGTCTGCATCTCAGATGATCTAATGGAAAATCTGGCTCTGGGGAGAGGAAGGAGCTCCCACTTGGTCTCTGCTTTCTGCCTTGGCACATGAGCACCTTTGCAAAACAGACATTTGCGGATTTCTGCTCTTCCCAGCTCTTCCAAGTGCTCTCAGCTGCCCACCAGTAGGCAGCAGAAGGAACACTGGAGTGCAAGGCCATTCCCAGCTGTGCCCAGTGCTCTCTGTAGCCACCAGCTCTCTGTGTCACCTGACTTCTCCCCACAACAAAGAGGGATCCTCTCAAGCTTGAAGTCACATTCCAAAACTGCACACCCCAACCCAATCCCTCCCTCACACTGGATTTTACAAACCTTATCTCCCTCGAGTGGAGGGCTGACATCCCTGCTTCCAGGGAGGTGAGGAGCACAGGCTAGTCCTTGCCTCTGGCTTTCAGCCTGGCCTCTACTGAACAAGCAATTTCTGGCCCTTGCATCACTTCTCCACTGCTCTCAGATGCTCTCCTGTAACTCCTTTCCTCACTTTGCTCTTTCTAAAGCACTTCTCAGCCTGCATCTCTGAATCGTTTCCAAAGTAGCCTCTTTTCCCTTCTCTGGATGAGCTGCAGCCATTCCCCATTTGCTGCCCATTCAACCCTTGGGCAGGGAATCAAGACTTACATTTTGTAGCTGGGGGTAACAGCCCTGCCACATTCAGCTGTCTGAAAGGAAAGGCTCAGCACTGCAGCACCAGTGCAGAAGTATATGACATGGCCAAGAAGGAAAGAGCAGCTTCAATATTTAGTCAGCACAGTGCAAATAAGGTGAAACTGTATTCAAGCAGGAGGCTTTTCCAGATATGAGATATGAAATCTATGAAATGACTGCAGAAACCACTTATCTCATTTTAAAAATTACAAAAAGAAGAAAAAAAAAAAGAGGAAATTCAGACTCCCAAGCGTGTCTCAAAGAGCAGCTGCTCCAAGGAGGAAGAAAAGGAATCCTTACAGCCACATGAAGTTGTGTTACTATATTCACTGGAGACCAAAGAAGTCTTGTAATTCTTAAGATAGGATCCAAAAATCTTCAAGGGATCACCCTTCCAAACTGAAAGTATGTGGCAATTTCTCAGTTACTTACAAAGTGGAAAAGAAACAACAAAGAAAAAAAAAACAAAACAAATGCCAACAAGTGGAAGGGAGGGAGGAGGGGAAACAGCTGGATCCCACACAAACAGTTGGATTTCTGAGCCAGAAACTGCAGTAGATTATGTGTTGCAATATTCTCAGCCAACGGTAAGAGCAGCAGTGGGGCAGCGCAGGAGCGCCTGCTCCCTGGGTGGGAAGCTGCAGTCACACAGGAGAGGTTTACATTGCTCTCAGCAAAACACCGACAGCACAAACAGCAAGGGCTTCCATCCCCTTTCTCCTCTCCTTCCCTTTGTAAAAATCCCCTCACATGACCTGCAAGCCATTTTGTAAAAAGGGCAGATACAAAACATCTGAGAAAAAAGCAAAACTGGCTGAAACTGAGACTTTGCATTTTTACTTCGGGAATTTTGTGCAGAGAGTAGATGAGTAAATGTGAAATTTTCCAGAAGTACAGAGAACCTGATGCAGGGCCAGTGCAAACCAGAAAGGAGTGTGTTCAACAGACAGCATTCCTCCAGTGGCTGATTACATTACCTGTATGGTCTGAGTGAAGGTGGAGTGAATACAGCCATTGTATATGATAAGAACAGAGCAGCCTTTCTTTGTCAGTCAGGCCCTGTAAGCTTTCTTTAAACAAACTGCACAATTTAAATCTTGCTGTAATCAAGGAGATGCAGACACAGATCCACAATCAGAATTTTTAAAATAATCCAATTAAAAGGGCAATACAGGTTAACTTGGACATTAAGGAAGGGAAGGAAAGCAAACAACAGCACATACAAATCTGGAAATTAGGAAAACTTCAGTTCAGTGCTGACTCTGCAGCACATCTGCCAACACACAGACATGTTGCCACAGAAGGCAGCATCAATCTAGGGCTTCCTTGGTGGAGAAGGAGTAGGGAGCAATGCCCCAGAGCTGGCAGGGCTGAAGCTTTTAACCCTGCCAGTAATTTAGATGTGAAATGTATGCTCACAGGTAAGCCAGGCTGCATACAGGGAACACACTGACAAACTAGAGACATGGATTTGAGTCCCAGTTTTGCATTTATTAGTGGCTCTAACCTATCAAGCCAAATATAGCACCACTAAGAAAGGGGCTGTCCTAGCTTTTATAACCATGATCCCTGTTTCCCAAAACCAACAGAAACAAACGGGAAAGGAAGCAAGAAGACTGTTTCTCATTTCTCATGTGAATATAGCATGCCAGGTAGGGCCCTGGCATGGGCCAGTCTGGCAAAACCAGAAATGTGCAGAGTGAAAGTCTCCTGCTAAAAAGTGAGTGAGAAAGCAAAACTGAATAGTTTATTTTGATAGGAGAGCTATCTGTACTTGAGGGTTTGGCACAACACCTTGGAGTCCAACAGTTATGTTGTTAGTAGCATTTTAATCACACTGTGATCCCTGGCTGTTCAACAACCTGCAAATATTTATTATTCCATCCTCCAGTGCAAAACTTCAAACCACTGGGATTTGCATACACAGTTTTGCAAGGGATTATTTATGCCAATACTTCCCCACCCACTGCTGCTTTCCCCACCCGCCCCAAAGGGGAGAACAGTAGAGATACCGAAATCTTGCTTTAGGGTTAAAATACCTATTTGAGTGCTGCCAATACTTGTCCATGAACTGAAATATAAAGAAATATCTCTCTGGTATTACTCCTTCAGACATTTCAAGCAAGAGTGTTCAGGGGCTGGCTGGTTTTGATCAGAAACAGACACCATCAGAAAATTTTGTATTGTCCCTTCCACCACAAGGGTGACATGAGACTGAAGACTCGTCTTGCAAGTCACAATAACACAGACTAGATGGGGGCATTTTTTTTTTCAGAATCCCATGGATGTATTGACTTTGCAAAATTGTAACCACCTATAAGCATGTGCAGTGATTAACAATCACATCCATGCAGGTCCTGTTTATCCTGTTTAGTCCAGGCTGTTTAAATGACAGACACACAGAGCTATCAATATCTCAAGTACCCTGTGGAAATCTCCATATATGCACCCTGGAAGACAGAGAAATGCATCCAAGGCCTTACATACTAAAAGAGGGGAATAAAAATTTTAAATTAAAGAATATTTCCTCTTAAATCGCTAGAGAGTACCACATTTAACACAGTTCAACTCGGACATTAGGCAAACTGATGTTAAAGAGCTTAAGTTTTTGTTTCTTACCTCCTCAGGTACAATGATTAAAGGGTATTTGTCCTCTGACAAGAAGTTAAAAATAACCCACACTTTAAATGCATCTTCATCGCTAATCAGCAAAGGACTTTTAGAGAGGTTCTTTTTAGCACAGAGAGTCCAGCACATCCTGTTGAATTCAACTTTGTCAAAATTCCCTTGAACCTAAAGAGAAGAAATTGAAGAACAACAAAGAAATTGATATGCATGAATGGCACAGAATAGCAGCTAGACAAAGTCTATCAGGTTTCATCATACAAAAAGCAGCAGGAAAATTGTAGTTTGCACAAAACATTGAGGCCCAAAAAGAGCACTGTAGCAACTTAGTCTGACTTCCTGCATGGGGTAAAACAAGGAATTCCTCCTAGCAAAACTGACATCCAACCTCCAATTTCTGGTTGAGTTAATAACACCCTGACTCCATGGAAAGGAGGCTACAGTGCACTCTGTGTTTCCGCTAGCACATCAGTTTCCAAACCATCTCCAGATCTTAGTTCCAGCTGCCCTCCTATTGCACTGACTTACTGAGATTTTATATAGCAAATTTGGAAACCAGCACAGCCAAATCCACATGTGGATATGCCTAAAATTATATTGGAGCAACAACTGGGAAGGACCTTTAATATGTTTTTTACTTCACATTACTCCAATTAACTCTTGCAGACTATTCATGAACACAGAATATTTTTTTCCTCAAATGCTGATCCACTTTAAATCTTTGCTTTTTCTCAGGATTGCAAACCTTCACCTCACTGATACAAAAATTCCTCTTGTTTTCATTATCCTTTATCATACCTAGCAGCTGCATCTACAGATCTGTGAATTATTTATATAGGCAAGACTCTAATTTACTGTTTTGTTTTTAAAGTCCTGTTTAAGTTATACACTGAAGCTATTTATTATCTCCCCATAACTCAGCAATGCTATTTCTTTACCAATGTGTTACTGATAAAGGCATGTTTGGCACTGCAATGGAAGCCCCTTTGAGATTTTGGAAAACACATCTAAGGAACAGGTTCTTGTACCTCTTGTGGGAGCGAGACCAGTAATGGTCAGTGATTTTGTTTTTATGATAAGCCAAACCACAGATCTCAGATGCTTGAAGAACACCGATGCAAACTGTCTGATTTCCTACCCAGCCTGGTAAATGGTCAAATACAGTGACCACACATCACTGGCCCAGGCATGACAGACATGGGAAGTCAATGAACTGATGGGGATGGAGGGGGAAAAGAGGGGAAAAAAAGATAAAAAAGAAAGACAGAAGTAAACAAGAAACCGACCTGATGACAAGAACAGTCTCCAGGCATAAGAGTGAGACTATGAACAAAAACCATAGACTTTGCATGCTTGCAGAGGCCACCAACGTGAGCGGAGATGCAAGAGGCTACAGCTGTCCTTTGAATTAGGTGGCAGTTGTAGGAGCCAGAGCTGCTACAGCCACAAGTTCAGCATCTGTCTTGTTTGCACAAGAAACATGGATCTTAAATGAAACACCCACTAAAGGAACAAACACCCTCTGGATGAAGGGCTAGAAGTCAGGATTCCTTCTTCTTCCTCCTATTGGCCAGCACTTCACTCCTTGGTTACTCTCACCTGCACTTTTTCTGTCCTCTGCACCCCGCCCAATGAACCAGGACTTCATTTTTAAAAGCGCTTTTCCCACCCTGACAGGGAGCAGTTCCACCCTGGAAATGTCCTGGTGGTGCAGAGGTTCTGCTAACACAGCAAAGCAGGACTGCAGTGCCTCAGACACTCCTGTCAGAGCCCAGGTCACCTGCAGCACATCCCTGCCACCAGGACTGTACAGCAGTTGAGCAGGAGGTTTCAGAACCATCTTACCACAGGGGAAGAGGTCTCACAGTGCCAGCAATCCCACTTTAGATATGTAAGCCCTTTTTTCAGAATCCAGACTTGATTCTAAAATGGACTTTGTGGGGCCCACGTGTCATCCAGAACAGAGACACTGTTTAGGAATTATTCAGGACAATAATTACATCAGCACACAAGCCCTGGCTCTCCAAAATAACAGTTCCAAAAATATGCCAGGCATTGGTAGTGTAACTTGCATTCATGAAGTTGCCTGGAAGATGAGATAACCTGAGGTTTGAACAATTTCCTTCTTTGTCTCCCACCACCAGGACTCTTCCCTGCTCTAAATAAGACCTGCTGTAAAATACCACCACTGCCATCACTGAAAGGGAAACATTTCCAAATGGTATTTAAAAAAACACATTGCAAATAACAGAACATGCTAAAATATGGTTAAGGAATGAAGTGAAACAAATTATGAAGACACTATATTGGCAAATCACAGCTCCCTCCTGAAAGAGACATTTACAGAACAAGACAGGTTTTATTTCAGATGCAAGAAAATTCTAGATACATCTATCTGCTAAGTAACAAGATGCACAACACTGGAAATCATCAATCAGACAATACTAACTACTGGAATAATTTATTGAAATTACCTATGTGGATAAAGGAAATTAGTTGCAGTGAATGTACCTCATTTAACTACCTTGCCTTTCTTGACAATTGTCCCTTTCTTGAGGATTCTTTGGTTCTATATAAGGAAGCTTTATTGCAGGGTAAGTCAGCAGCACAAAAAATATAAAAAGTTACAACTGCATTTAAGAGTACAACACAAGTTATTTCCAAAAGTATCAAAGTCCTCTCAATAAAATTCTAAATCACAGTTAAATAACTATTCTAAAAGAAATTTAATAAATAATTCATAAAATATTTATGAATGTCTTGAAGCAAAATATCTTAAGATCAAAAAGCCTGTCTTGAGCCAGTGGCTTTTGCTCAAGTCAATTAATTATCCGTAAGATGCATGACTGGAAATTGAGAGAACTTCCTGTGTATCTGGGGTACAAAGCATCACTCCTCCTTTAGTAGTTTTGCTTACTAGAATATACTAACAGCAATTTTTCTACAATCATCCCATCTAAAATAACAGATTACGCCTTGGAAAAATAAAGGAGTTTTTTGTTTGTTTTTTTTTTGTTTATTTGTTTTAAACAAAGGAGACACGCAATGAATCAGTGACTTCATCCCATTGCATGTTGTCTTTTGGCACTGATGTAAACTCATCTCTAAAAGAAGAAGTCACAATCAAGATTTTTCCTGTCCAAAAAGATACCCTTCTGTCCAAACAACTTCACTAATTTTCTTATTTACAAGCATTTAGTCAGGATCAAATAACATGAGATTACAGATAATTTAATCCTGTTCCTTAACACTTTCATCTTTTAAGATTAACTGATGATATGGATATATCAGGCAATCACTGGAAGCCAGATCAGTATATGAATAAAACAAAACAAGAAACTATACACAGCCATGCTCTTCCCTTTCATACCTACTTACTTGCATAGCCAGGTCTGTCATTTTAAGACCAAAGTGTTACTTAGATGCAATTTTGCTCTTCATTTCCATAACTATTCTCGCTAGAAACACCCTTTAACAATAAAACATTTTTATATTTGAAAAAGCCATACATATCTCTTTTGGGTTTTCTTTACTTAATGGCTTGCTACTGTCTACAAAGAGTATTAACCCACTGTGGTTCAGCCTCTCCCTGTAATCCTTTGGTCAAAATAAATTAAGGCCTTTTCTTTTTTTCCCAGAATTTGGGAATAAAGACTGCTTGGTCTCCGCAGGATCTTAGACAGCCAAGATGAAGCAGAAAGGAGACCATAACTTCTTAGGGACAAAGTAGGATTCTTCAGCATCAAACACCCAAGAGGTAAAAATGAGGTACCTTTATGTGTATTAAAGGCCAACCACTCCCACAAATCAAACAGGACACTCTTGGTCTGTCATATTCCTTGGGTATGAGAGAAACACAGACTAGAGAGGCAGAGAAGCTGATAAGTCTTTGCCAGATATAAGCTGCCAGACTGCACTACACATATCACATTTTCCACCACTATTAAATGAAGGAGCAGAAATCAGCAAATGGGGCTGAGGAGTTTGCATCATCTGCAATTGGGGCATTGAGTTCTTGAGAGTTAAGTCATATAAGGACTTCTTCACATAACAAGAGAGCAAAAAGCTCTGTATCTCTGCAGCCACAACATCAGAGTTTGAGGGTTTCTGGGGCTGGCCCTCAAGCATATGAAAAATCAGTGGTGTTGAAGCTGATGTTTCCATCATCACCTGAGCTGCTTTCACTGTCCAGCCCGGTACATGAGCAGAAGACAGAAAAAAGCAGGAAGATCATTGTTTGGGGCTTCCTAACTTTCCAACCCAGTGACCACCACATGATGGACAGGAGAGGAGGAGAGAGCCCTGCTGGCTCTCCAGAGTTTCTCCTGAAACAAGGCACAACAGAAGACTGAAGAATACTTAGACTTGAAAGGAAAGAACTTGCAAGACAATACTTCACAACACATTTTAATGTCACCCACTGTAACTCTCTGAAGGAATCTACTTATTAAAGTACTTTGTGACAAACAGTGAAGATATTTTTACCCTTCCTGTTTGCAAAGGAGTCTGTGACAATATTCTGTTATAGCTGCAGCATAAAGTGGGACAACCTATAGCTCCCAGACACTTTCAGATAAATTCAGGCTGAGGTACTTTATTGTCACAGCATATGTCACAGTTGAGACAGCCATGATACACAGAGTATCACCATACAATTTCAGAAGGCTTCAGGTGTCTGCCCATACAGAATACATAACACCACCTCAGAAGGCTGCTAGCCTCTGCTCATCTTATCCTTCAGCCCAACCTTTTATACCCCTCATGGTTCAAACATTGCACCTGTGTGCCCTCTGTTCCCTTTGGTGATTGTCAGCACACCTGGGCACTCCATGGCTCATTGCTTTCAATGCTGCTCACCTGCTTTTCACAGCTGTAGCCATTGGGGATGAGGCTCGGCCCAGCCCCACTCCCAACCACCACAAACTGTGAACCCACACTTTATTAATATGAGCACAGCTTAAGCAAGGGCCAGATGCAACAGGAGATAGAAACCAAGGAGAGAAGAAGTAGAGAACAGTGCACCCTTCCATTTTTAGGCACAGGCTTTCCAGAGTAGCCACCCCATGAGGACCTCACAGACAAACTCCCAACCAGTGTCTTCACACCAGCAGCAGCCTCCTGCATGCACCAGTTACCACAAAGACACTCTAACAACACAAGCTGATACAAGAAAGCACGGAACACGAGAATTCAAAACTTACCTTTTCCAAGATGAATTTGTTTAGATAAGGCATGTAACCCTGATTGGAAACTGGTCCTTCGTCATCATCCCTGAAGTGCTCTTCCAAGGCCACCGGATCATGGGGAACGTTTAACACTGTGCACAAGTTGTGAGAAAGGACCTAAGGACAGAAGAGAAACCAGTGACACTTCTGTCAGCCTTAACCGTGGTGTGTTCTCTCCGGAGCAGGCCTGTGACTACAAAACCATGTGCAAAGTGACACTTTGATGTCACCACAAGTTCTGCCCCACAAAGTTTTGCAAAGCATAACTAAAAAATCCTCACTTGATGGTTTCAGAGGGTTGATTGTTACAGAAGCAATGTGAGCACAGAGAGGTTCAGCCCTAGAGAGCTACAAATGCAGCTACACAAGCTCCCCTTTGTACATATATCCCCATGCAGCTGAAAACCAGGCGAGTCATGCAGGAACACCAGAATAACATTTGCAGAGCAAAGTCAGATTGCTATAAAAACAACCACAAACACCTAGCCTTTGAAATTATAAATATTTATATCTAGTGAACATGAGAAACAAAGAAAACAACTCAATATGTAGCTTTAGTTTATAAAGAAAAGACTATTCAGATTAAAGCATTAACTATGGATTTCTCTCATCTGCTTGCTTTTGGGCTGCTTTTCAACACTGACCCCATGTTTCAGTTGCCAAAGGAAAGTAATGTTACAGAAAGAGGAAGGGTTTAGGTGTGCTTCTCAAATTTTAATTTTAAAAAGCTATTTGCATGAAGTATGTCATGAA
Organism: Irena cyanogastra; assembly: GCA_013397155.1. Taxonomy (NCBI): domain Eukaryota; kingdom Metazoa; phylum Chordata; class Aves; order Passeriformes; family Irenidae; genus Irena; species Irena cyanogastra. Next base: position 400,999 of record VWZV01011137.1, read on the forward strand.
CTTGACACCCACTAACACTCATGTCTGTTCTTGAGAAATGACCTTCAAGAAGAGACTACACACTTGACTACTTTTAAGGAAGTACTGAATTACTGAAAACTAACTGGTAGCCAGCAGATCTCAACTTCTTCAGCCCGAGCTGAGCTTTGCAAGCACAGACCAACACCTCAGTACCAACAGGAAGGCAGAGCCTGGGCAGCAGTGACCCCTGTGCCACCAGCACTTCCCAAAAAATGGCAAAGCACCATCCCTCCCTTTGGCTGCTCACACTGTCTGGGGTCGGGTCAGACCTGTAACAGGCTGCCCACTGCACCCCAAGCACAGGGGAGACCTCTCCCTTGGCATGATGCAGAGCTGAGCCTCTGAAGATCATGTACCACCAACATAAGCTGGGCTAAGGATCTAATATTACACGCCTTGACATGGTCTGCGTGGAAAAAAATGTAACAATGGCAAAAAATACAGCTAAAAAAAATTACACATAGGTAAAACAGAATAAAACAGAGGTAAAACAGTAATACCTTTTTCTTTCGAAAAGGTATGCTGCCAGTGCTACTATTTTTTTTTTAATTGACAGCTACATGGAATGAAATTAATTTTCTCGGTTTTGTACAGGATTTTAAAAACCAGACCAAAATGATGCAAAGAGAAAACAATTTAAAAACCCACAAATGTGCAGAAAACTTATAAGCATGTCTGTTTAGGTGAGTAGACATAAAGTGGTCAAAGACGAAGTAGTTGTAAAAGAAGAAGTGAAAGTCTGAAGCTGTCAAAGCCTAGGAAATCAAACCAAAGCTACACATTTAAAATGTCTGGGCTTTCCCCCACCCACCTACCCCCAAGAAAAAAGAAAATGTACATATACATTTATCATTCTGATGCATGATAAGGAGACAGCAGAATCTAAGTGTTAGTTAGCAGAAAATATTACAGAGATAGCCTGAGATGTATATTCAGTTCACAGGAGAACTTCTCTCTACATACCTTCGAAGTTAAACTTGCTTTCAGAAAAGGAGACATTTCCATGAGAAATACATATTTTCACAGATGTATGCTAACACTAAGGCATTAGAGCTAATAAGGTCTAGAAATTTATAAACAGTTAAACAACAGCGTCAACCATAGCACAACAAAAGCTGCACTTCCCAAAGCAGCAAAAGAGCATTTAGAAGTTATCACATTTCATACCACTCTCCATTAACAGTATATTTCACTTCAATCCATCCCTATCTCTAACCACCACACCAGAGCAAGCATTTGAGTCCACGTGATTTACATATGGGGTTGGGGGAATGTACTATCATGTGTGTTTCCTCTTCTACTTGAGGCTTCTGCTGTTATTTATAGAAGCCTGAGGGATTCTTGAATTTCTGAGAGAGAGAGAGATATGATCACTGTTTTCCAACCACACTGGAGTTGCTAATACTATAAGTAAAAAAATACTTAGCTAATAAAAATATTCTAAAAGCATGACTGATTTCAGCTTACTACCAAAGTAAATTTAAAAGTCTTGATAAAATACTTTCTTATCATGTCCTTTCTATATATTTGTCTTCTTTTTTTGGTGTTCTTGCTGTACTTGGGTTGTCAGAAACCTAGGTGGTTTCCACATCAAGTGACCAACTTACCAGGAAAGAATTCCACTTTCAATGATTTTCTAAGATGTGCCGTATCTGCAATCTCTCTGGTGCCCAGTGCTCTCTTTTCATAACTCAGGAAATTCCTCGGCGCCTGCCAAAGCCTGCCATTCTCTAACGCGGCCAAGCGCCAGTGGAATTCTGCACTTGCAGGGTAAGCCAGAAAAATTCTGCACTGAGGTCTCGTTTGGTTTGGTTTTGTTCTCTCAAATCACATTATCTGGACTAAAAGATACTCTATGTTAATTAAAAAACAAAAACAAAAACAAAAAACCAACCAAACAAAAAAACCCAAGTAGCTGAGCACTAGGCTAATCAGGGTTACAAAAAAATCACCTTGCTTTGCAGAAGCTACATCAACCACAAGGAAGTTCTGTACCAGTCAGGATTATTCCACCAGTGCCCACAGGGCTGCTAGGCAGTTTCTCCTACCACATTTATCATGCTCTGGATGCCATGTTTAACATTTTACCTTCATGCCAAAGCCAACTCCTGCCCCAGTCCAGAGACTCATCTCTGCTGCAGCACATGGGTACAGTGGGGGTCCCCAAATTGGGATCTGAGACAGCACAAGCAGCCTGCAGGGGGTTCATGACACCAGTGCACTCCAGGTACAACAACTCCTTCATTTTCAAGGAAAAGTTTTGTAAGAAAGATGCCTGGTGGCATCCCATCTTTCCCTGGGAACACTGAATGTGTTCTGTTCCAAATGCAAACACAAGCAAGCTGAACGCCAAAGGTCATCACAGACTTCAGATTTACTTTATTTATGCCCTGATTCATGCTGCTTTACCTTCAGGTCTACTCTGCCAGAGCTGCTCCCCTCTTGAGTTCCCATTTTCCAAAACTTTCAGCACGTGTTGAATTGTTACCATCTGAGTAGTTTCATTTAACCATGTCCCATAAAAGTGATCTGCATTTCTACAGGGAGAGGGAAGATCTGCTAGACTACTTAGTGCTCAGTGACAAAAATTTGGCCCAGATGACAGTGGGAGCATTACCAGGGCAGACTAATCCTGCAGCAGCTATTGTCAACTTCTTGGTAGTTTTCTCTTTTTCTTTTCCATCTTTCAGGGGGGTCTTCCCACTCCCCATCTCTTTTTCAGATTTTAAAATGTTGGCATCCCAGATCCCGACAGCTCCATTCAGTGGCTTCGTGTGAATTCATTCCAAGACATTCTTGGCTCATCTCTCCCTAACATCCATGTCAGCAGCCAGCCAGCCAGCCAAAATAAGGCTACTCACAAGCACTTTCCCTTTTTCTTTTATGACCAGTGTCAAAAGTAGCATCATATAAGCCCCTTGTCACAAGCACCTGATCTTTTCATCCAGGGTACACCGTATGCACACCAAATCCTGCACCATCACATCCCCAAGGTCCAGCTTCCTTACACACTCAGGTAGCACACACCCCATCTGGAGTCTCACTATTTAATGTCAGGCTTACTGGAGCAGCCTCTTCCCCAGCTGGATGAGTGTATTCCAGCCCAGCCTCCAGCAGCCCAGGTTCCTGCACTTGTACCCTTCACCCACACCAGCTCTTGTTCCTTCATTCCCTCCTTTCACACCTGGGTACTTGCACATCCCTCATCACCATTTTCAACAACCTCACCCTTCCTTCTGCCTTCATTATCTGCACAATCCCCCTTGGCCTCCAGTCACATCCTGGTGTCAGCCTGCATCTGCCCAAGTAGCCAAGGGAATTCCTTTCTGTTCTGGGGCTCCCAGCCCTCAGGAAGAGCTCCTTGTAAACATACTCCATGTACTGCACCTTTCTTCTACATCTTCCCTGAAACCAGTTGACAAAACAGAATCACAGAGTCCATTAGGCTGAAAAAGACCTCTGAGATCCTCAAGGCCAACTTATGACTGAACACCATCATGCCAACCAGACCATGGCACTGAGTGCCATGTCCAGTCTTTGCTTAAAACCTCCAGGGACTCCATCACCTCCCTGGGGAGCCCATTCCAATATCTAATCAGCCCCTCTGTGAAAAGATTCTTCCTAATGTCCAACTTGAACCTCCTGTGGTGCAGCTTAAGCTTTTGTCCTCTTGCTGGTTGCCTGGAAGAAAAGACCAATACCCACCTGGCTACAAGCTCTCTTCAGGCAGTTCTAGAGTGGTAAGGTCACCACTGACCCTCCTTTTCTCCAGGCTAAACATGCCCAGCTCCCTCAGCTGCTCCTCACAGGTCTTGTGCTCCAGACACTTCATCACCTTTGCTGCCCTTCTCTGGTCTTGGCTCCAGCACCTCAATGTCCTTCCTAAACTGAGGGGCCCAGAACTAGACACTTGAGATGTGGCCTCATCAGTGCCCAGTACAAGGGACAATCCCCCTGCCCTGGTCCTGCTAGCCACACTATTGCTGATCCAGGCCAGGATGCCATTGGCTGCCTTGGCCACCTGGGCACAGGCTGGCTCAAGGTTGAACAGGCTGCTGATCCACTGGGAGCTGCTCCTCTCAAGCACGGTGTCATGGCCCCATCATTTCATGCTCCCTGCTTTAGTCTACAGGCTGCCTGGGCCTTCCTGGCAGAACAGCATCCCTCCCTCACACCTCACCGACAGGACTGCTCATGGCTACCCTAACACACACTCTTGGAGCCCCGCTGACAGCCCCAGAGCAGGACCCTGTCCCCGTGAGTCACGGTGACTAATTTCCTACTGCCCTGCACCACTGCACAAAGCCGATTGTCCGGCCGGGGTCCTGCCCACTCGGCGCAGGCTCCCACCCCTGCCCTTGCCTCACTACATTGTTCAAGGTCTTCCTCTGTGCTCAGACCATCCCTCTGACCCCTGATTGCACCATTCTTCCTCTTTCCACAGGCTACCAACTTCACATTCAGGGGAAAGGCAAAGCAAAGGTAAGAAGTATAATAAGCCTGTAACACTCCAGGCATGGGAACAGCCCAGTATGAATTTTCTACGCCTGACAAGGAGCTTTGGTCACTCAAAGTTATAATACAGGCCTGAACGAGACAGTATTTTCACATGTGGCTCACCACCCACATTCTGCAGATAGCATCAAGGAGTCAAAGACCCCAAGACTTAGGAAATACATCCCAACGCAGCATGTAAAACAAGAACACCAAAATAAACCCACTGCCGAAGCAGAGACAAGTCACAAAGCAATGTGTGGAAGAGCTTCCAGAGAGAGTGTAAAAAGTAATTGGTGGATTTTTCCAAGATCCAATCATACGCACACACACTACAAGCAGTTTTGCTGGCCGTCAAGTGGAACAATATTTAAAATTACAGTGTTTCAAGATCCAGATTAAAAGTGGATTTAATGCCGGTACCTTAGAGAAACTTCTAAAACAAGTTAAAATTGCAGATTGTAAAATGAAATTGGATCTAAGTGTACGAAAGGAAGCAATTTGAATGTAGGTTGTACTGGAATCACAGCAGCAGCTGTAATTGTGCACACAGAACTTACACCTGAGCCTTGCTTTATCAGTGTTTGAACGTGCCAAAAAACACACTGGCAAAACAATTACTGTGTCCAGCTTTAAAGCTCTGATTTAACAACAGAATACACAAAAGTTTCTGCTGATGTAGAAAAAAAGAGTAAGAGCTGCAGCCAGCATAACAGTAGAACTTCTGAAGACTACCAGATGAAAAAAAAGGAAAAAAACCCCAATCAAACAAACAAAAAATTCAGTGTATACTGGAAGAAGACAATATTCAAAATTACACTGTTCTGAGGACTGATTTGGCTGTCTCCTCTCTCAGCAATTCAGAACATATACGAAAGACAGAAATGGATAAAAGACATCTCATGACATCCTTACTATTCCAAGCAAGTCCTATTTTTGCCCTCAAGCATTTGCTGTTCTCCAGACTATGAAACACACCAAACTATCACCTCCATCCATCTGCTCTAGATCTACTGAAAACAAATGTGTGATGCAAACCCTTCACAGTAGGGCCTCAACTACAGAACACACACATACTTATTTTTCTCATAGCACTGAAAGTTAATTATTTCTTTTTATGGGAAGATCAAAGGTCACTTCTAGGCAGAGCAACAAAAAATCACTCCCTTCAACGACCAAACGTATTATCCTTAGGAACTTCCCTGCAATGTGATGGCACCACCTTATACTGGATTACACAAACCAAAGACACATGGCCAGTAGTTTTTCTTACTGAGAAGGGAAGAGTTCAGCAGGTTATAACACTGCTATTCTCACAAAACAAAAAGGTTTTTATAATTTGTTAAAAACAGCTGTTCCACTAAATTATTAAGCATATTTTTCTAATGTCACAGATCTCTGTTAACCTGTTGGTCTCCAAGCATCATCGTTCCATTTAGCAGGAGTGCTGTATCTTCCTCATGATGATGAGAAACACTTCATTGGGAAACACCTTCTAAGGACAACACAGCCCTATCTCTATCATATAGGAACTTCTCTTTTGCTGTCCTGCCCGCCCTTTTTAACCATGGGGGGCTACGGCCACTCTGCACACCTCTTCTCCCCAGCAGGACCATCAGTTTGACACCTCATTCAGCATTTGCCACAAAAAGTCTATGTAAGAACACCCTCTACTCCCTCCTGAAAACTAATTCTTGGTGGGCACAGCAGAAGGTGGCAACCTCATTTCAGACTTCTTTCTGCACTCCCAGATCCTTCACCTGACTCTTCCCACAGTTCAAGTCACAGACGAACTGCACAAACACACAAAGCCCTGCTTTTTTTGATGATACTCTACCAGCCCACCAGCACCCTGGCAGCTTCTTTAGCCGTTTCATTCAGCCCAGCACCTGTGGACCACGAGAAGTTTTGCACTGGCCTGCACAACAACACATCTGCAGACACTCTCAGGTGAGCGCATGGAACACACAAGGTGTGGTAGGCAGCATGACAGGAAAACAGGATTCCTATAAAAAGCAGAATGATAAAAAAAAAACAAACATCTTCTCTGCAACCTGCTTCGGTTCATCCTGCAACACTGGAACACAAACACCCAGTTTCATTGACGCCTCCTGTGAAAAACCCAGGACCTGCACACATTTTCAGCCTGAGTTCACTGCCAGGTCTGGCATCTGGCCCGAATCCTGCTCCGTAGTCCCTTCTGGCCGAGTTCAGCTCTATCTCACAGCCCGATCACCCCAGCAGAAGAAAAGGAGAAGAGGAACAGGCTGCTTGCAGCATGCTGCCAGGTCCAGACCCTCATTACGTAATGCTAAAAATAAAGTCCATGAGAGACCAGCCAGGCTTGGAAATAGCACCCACAGCACAGCCACTGTCGCTCGTGGAGTTAATCCCACAAAAGGCGCAAAGCTCGGCTAATTGCTGCGGCCCACGCAGCCCCAGCACCGAGCACAAGGACCCACAGTCTCGAATGTCAACAGGTGTTGCGTTCTTATTCAAAATATTTATTTAGCCAGATTCCTGCTATTATTCCCAGGCCAAGACAGTCCCATAAAGCAGGGCCAAGATGGGACTGGATTCAGCGAGCTGCCTGAGAGCTCTTTTAAGAGCACAAACACTACTTCAGCGTATAAGCTAAGGAAAGAATGGCACAGTTGGAGCCTCTTGACTAATTCTCCTGTTTATATCCAAATAAGAGGGCACTGTGGAACCTCTCTCTCCCCTTGGCAAGCTGTGAATTTCACTTGGACGCAGCCAACCCCTATAGATGGGACCTTGTGGCTACCCCACAAAAGATTTTGGCCAGAAAGGGTAGCAAAGACATGTGGTTGAGAGAACACCAAAAGCACAACAAGGGTTTGTGCACTGACATCTCGGGGAGGACGGAGCGCCTGCCTGGGCAGAATGAAAATCAGCCTGCTCGGGCTCCAGGACGGGTCCGCGCCAGCCCCCAGTGGGACGGAGGTGGCCGGGGCCCGCAGGGACAGCGCTGCCGCGGGACGAACGGTGGCGAAAACGCAATTTACAGCGCCCAGGAGAGCCCCGAAAGCGAGTGCCCGTGTGTCCCCAGAGGCGGCCGCCGCAGGCAGGTCCCAGCCCGCGCCCCGTGCCCGCCAAATCAGCGCTCGGCGAGAACCGACCCCTCGCACCCCACCGGGCTCGCCGCCCCCCGCTTGCCTTGAGCTGGGACTTGGAGACCTTCCCGCTGCGGTCGAGGTCGAGGGCGGTGAAGGCGTGCCAGATGGACTTGAGCAGCTCCTCCTTGAGCCCCACCATGGCCNCGGCCGCGTTCTCCGCCCTGAAGGCTTGCTCTCTTACCGCAGGTCTGCCTTTTATTCTTATTAAGAAATGCACACGGTTAAATTGACAAGTACAAGATCTTGTCCCTTTCAGGTTATTTTTGATGGCTCTCTATAACATAGGTGAATAAATTAACATTTGTGGCTTTACTGTTCTTCAGCACAGTTAAAACACTGTTCAGGGTTTTCACCTCAGATGAGATAGTAAATAAAACAGTCTTGTCATTGTGATGTGCTATGGATAGATAAAACAAGCACTACATGGTAATGAAGGCTGTCTTGAATATATCAGTGAGCCTGGTACTTTCCTATCTTTCCAAATAATTCCCCCCTATGAAATTGTGGATTTTTGAAGAACAGGAATACAGTCGAGTCTGTGAATGGAATTTATGATAGTCTCAGGTCCAATGTTCCCAGCAGGATATACCTCACAGTAAGGAGAGCAATTGGAATTTTTCTGCCCCAGAAACAGCTTGGAAGGAAGGCTGCACACAGCTGGAAAGAGTGCAGTGCAATCCCAATGCAGGGGGAAAGCTAAAAAAAACCTCCTGCTCCACTACCTCCAGAGCAGAAGCCAGACAAAACGTGATCAAGAGGAAGGAGTTGTGTTGTTGGAAGTTTTTTTTGAGAGTGTTTGGGGTAGTTTTTTTGTGTTAAGTCTTCTTTAGTGCTGTGGGTTGGGAATAAGCACTGGTGAGGGCAGCAGCTGTGCAAGGACTTCAACAGAGATTATTAAAACAAAATAAATTTATGCACCATTTCTTCCGCGTGTTGTAGGAAAATCAAATTATTATTTATTATATATGTGCTATGATCTCAGTGGTCTTTTTTCCATGTATAGAGTCCCTATTTTTTTGGCTAAGTGGTGTGTTGGTCAGTCTACTTAGCCAAAAATATCTCGTCAGACTGGCTTTGGGGGGAGAAGTGGAATGGCCTTTTTGTATATCTTGATGGATGTCTTCAGCATTTCAGTCTGAACAGCAAATACCATAAATCATGTCAGCAACACAGCCAGGATCCAAACCCCAAATGCACTGAAGCCCTAGGCCCAAATAGGAGCTACACACTGAAAGCATTATTTTGCAGAAAAGGAAAAAGGAAGAGAAGAAGTGAGGGATGATGGGCATGGCCTTAGAAGGTACAAAACTCTCTTAACACTTATTGAGTGACAGAGGCTGAGAAATAGGACTCCTGCATGCACTATTTCCTGCAATTGATAGAAAAGTTTACACTTTTCTGTCTCTCATTGCTTCAAACACTGTGACTGTCGTTCACAGAACACAGCCCATGATCACTTGAAGGTTTTATTTTCATACAGAACCATTTCATACAGAACCATTTCACACAGACCCATTAAGATCCCAAACTCAAGACACAGAATAAAACAGCAGAGGAAAAAAATTAGTTTTTGCCCAATTTTAGTCTTCAGTCAATTGCATCATTTGTGCTAACAAAAATAGCACTCCAAGTGAAATAGTTCTGGCAGGTACATTTTGACAGCTGTTTTGTACCAGGTGGTGCTGGTTTATTGTGATTCCAGTAAGAAAGGCACTCAGATTCTAAAGTGTCACTTAAAATAGCATTTATTGCAGCCAACATTATAATGGAGAGAACAGCGTAGATAACCTTACATTCCTTCAGGAACCCTGGGCTGTTCAGCATCAACCAGGTGCAGCATGTCACACAGATCCTGCCCATGGAAAATTTACACCATTTTGGTCATTCCAGCTATTACAGGATTTTTGCACAAGCAAACAACTCTAACATTGTTTCTGAACATACAACATGTTCACACCAGAACCCTTTGCTGCCATTTTCAGATAAAGTGCAGGGCATGCAGGGGTTGTCATTGCAGGTACCACATAGGAGCTGGCCAAAAAATCCTGTGGGACAATCAGCCAGAGAAATTTGTCCCCCGTGGGCCTGGAGACCAGGCTGGACAGACAGCACAGCTCAGCACAAGCTGGGAAGTCACAGGCCTTACTTGCATGGACCACTGATCCTCCAGGTACAGCGGGCTTCTGGCCAGATGAGCAGACAGCAAACTCCACTGTAGCAAGTCATTCTAATTCTCATAGGTGATAAATCATAAGATTGGTGTTCTGTGTGTGATGGAGACTAGAATCATCCACAGATTTTTATTCTTTAGAGATGTCTTTTAGAGATGTTATAGTCTCCCTGTAGCATAGTCAGCTGCCAAGCACAATCTGCCTTATTCACTGAGCATACTCTAACAGCCTTTTTCCCCCCTCCTTTTTCCTAACCTTTTGCTCCATAATTTATTCAGGGCTTTGGAATCCACAAATAATTATTTATGCTCTTTCCTCAAGATGGATACTCTGAACTATATGATTAACATAAAAAATGTTTTGATAAAATTTCCTGATTTGCTAACATTATAGCTGTTACTATTACCAGAAACATCTGCCATCTTAAAATACATTAGCATTTCTCCAATTAGAAGACAGCAACCCCACTTAAGAAGGAAAGAGAAAACTTTTATATATGCAGATAAGTTGGTAGCTGAGCACCCGCAAGGTGACCAGTAAGCACAGAAGACCCTTACTAAAGTGCATTAAAATACAGTTAGATTCTGTGAAAAGTCACTGAAGAAAAGCAATTGATGTAGTTCACACATTAATCTTCTAATGGCAGGGACTTATCTCTGCTTTGAACAGAGTTCAGTGATTTTTTGGCAGTTCGGATTTTTGGTAAAAACAATAGAGTGGAAAAACAAAATCCAAACAAAATGCCCCACAAATTGTAGAAAACAATGAAACCCCACCACACCCACACATATAAAAACTAACCAGCCAACAACAAAAAAAACCCCAACCAAACAAACAAACAAAAAACTTCCAGAAAAAACCCACTAAAACCTTGTGTGCTGCTTTTCATTTTCTCTTCATTCTTTTTGCTGGCTTCTGTTATTCCTGATTTAAGTGACATGCTAAAATCCTTTGCCAGAACAGGATTTGTTTTCCACTCAGAATATAAATAGTCCTATTCAGGTCACTAGGTTAGCAGTCCATGCTTAAATGTTTCATTAAAATTAGTGGTTTATACAAGTCTCAGCTGCACCCGCCCTTGGTAGGTTAATCAAGAGGATACTTACAAATTGTGCATAAACCTAGCACATGATTTTATATAGCCATACTCACATTTAAATGTTCAATGTTTTTATAAGATTGAACTAACTGAGCAAAAGCAGTTAAAGTGAAGTTCGTATGCAGACAAACTTGCTGTGGAATGAAACCTTTGGTTTTTATGCTTACTCAAAATAGCTTTAACAAAGTTACAGGACTAACTGCATCCACACCCAAAGTGTGAGTTATTTTAAGGAACTCTTCTATTTTGATATTCTAATCTGGATTTTTGCTTATCAAAGACTTTGCATTCTGAACCTTTGAAGATAAGATTGACATGGAATCCATTAACCATTAATTAACAGCAATCACACTTAACCAAGAAGCCCTTGATAGCACTACATAAACTCTAAATTGCTTGCGTGGTACAAAAGCAAGTTCTGATGCAACTTCACGTACTTCTGCTTTTCCTGAAAGTTGTCTGAGAGCTCAGCAACTTCATTTAAAATCTGTGCTTATTCTAATTTTGTTTCCTCAGCACGGTTAAAAACATGACTGAGGGGAGAGAAAACTGGCTCGGTCTCACAGAGTGACTCACAGTTTCAGGAAGGAGCTTTAGTTAGACCCTGCTGAGACTCAGCCTTGAGGGGTCAATCACTTTTCTCTTGGTCCTCTTTGCAGAAGCTTAATTACTCCTTGTTAGGCAAATAATAGGTATTTGTCAGGGAAGTTCTAACCAGAGGAAAGATTACGCACTTGAACCGTTACTAATTTTGTTTTGTGCCACTGAGTCAGTTAAACTGACATCAAGGAAAGAATTCCGGCACTTCAGTTTTCTGCTCATTGTTAGCCCAGGGAAAATCTTCCCAGCCTTGGCTAGAACAGTCATGTTCATTCTCCACAGGAAAACTAAATGGAAGCAAACAGAAATTGAAGACCATTAAGCCAACTTTGCAGCAAAATGTGTTTCCAATATCTGCCACTTCACGGCAATGTTTCAGGAGAAGATAAAACTGAAGCAAATGCCGGGGTTTATTATCAATGTGTTAGTTTCTGAATAGACTACTCCTGCCATAAAACATCTCAAGGAAACATTGGGGGAGAGTGCAAAAAGCAGTAAGTATATTTGACATAATAGCATGACCCAGTCCTGAAGCCATCTGAGGAATTTGTCTCTTCTGTTATTTTAAAATACTTCAGTAGTTTTAGGTGAATCAGGAAGCAGCATTAGATGCTGAATTAGAATGGCAGTTTAGTCTCTCCTAGGGGGAAAAAAAAGAAAAAAAAGTGAATTTTCCATTCACTTCTAAGACTTTCAGAGCAAGGCACACCTATTTCACTGTAGTTTTCTACTATTTATACAAATGTGCACAATACATGCATTTTTATTTAAACTTCAGAAAGCAAACATGATGTAGGGGTAAAACATCAGGTTACCTTTCAGTTCCTCCCTGGTAACACACATCTTACTCTACACTTTCAGCTGATAAGGTATTTCTCACCAAGTTACAGGATTCACCTTAGAGAACAAAATACCACAGACACCTTACCTGCAGAGAGGAAGAGGAAATTCGGTCCCATGTGTGCTGCAGTAACCATCTGATACCATCTTTTGGGATGGAAACTGGAAAGAGAAAGAGCCCATGGAAAAAGCCACTTAAGCAGGGTTAATGTAGAAGACAGTCAGTCAGAATCATGGAACTGTTAGGGTGGGAAAAGACCTCCAGTATCATTGGGCACCCCTGTCAACCCAGCACTGCCATGTTCACCACTAAACCATTTCCCTCAGTGCCACATCCACATGGTTTTTTACTTCCAGGGATGGGGCTTACACCACTTCCCTAGGCAACCTGTTCCAATGCCTAACAACATTTTCAGTGAAGAAATGTTTCCTGATGTCCCATCTAAACCTCTCCTGGAGCAGCTCAAGGCCATTTCCTCTTGTCCTATCGCTGTTACCTGGGAGAAGAGACTGATCTCACCTGGCTACAGCCTCCTTTTAAGCAGTTGCAGAGAGCAATCAGGTCTCCCCAGAGCCTCTTTTTCTCCAGGCTAAACACCCCCAGCTCCCTCAGCTGCTCCTCACAGGACTGGACACAGCACTGGAGGTGATGCCTCACCAGTGCCCAGCACAAGGGGACAATCCCTGCCCTGGCTCTGCTGGCCACATGTTTATGACACAAGCCAGGGTGCCCTTGGCCTTCTTGGCCACCTGGGCACATTCTGGCTCATGTTCAGCCACTGTTGACCAGCGCCCTCAAGTCCTGTTCCCCTGAGAAGTTCTCCAGCCACTCTGCTCATAGCCTGTTCAGTTCTCCAGCCACTCTGCTCATAGCCTGTAGTGCTGCCTGGGGTTGCTGTGACCCAAGGGCAGGACCTGTCACTTCACCTTGTTGAACCTTATATAGTGGCCTTGGCCCATCAATCCAGCCTTGACCCAATGTCTGCAAGATAAAAAGGAATTTTAAATCTCACGTGCTAAGGCATGGATCACATATATGGAGAGATTCTGCCCTGAATCTAAGTAGATGAGAATGAAAAGAGGCAAGAGGAAAGACCTGCAGAGGCAGAAACATCACCTAAGGTTGGTGAGACTACCAAAGGTTGGGAATAGGAGATGTTTCTCCTGTCCCCCATCCCTATCCTGCAAAACACCTTGCCTAAAATACTTTCATTAGTGGTTCCTTCTGCTGTCTGTAAATCAATAGATGAGCAAGAGCTTCTCCATCAGGATGCAGGCTGAGCATGTAGAATCTTCCTGTGTGTAAATTCAGCAACAGCAGCAGGTTTTACGTCTATTAGCCCACTTGTCTGGCAGCAACCTGAGGGACACACAGGAGATCATTAATCAGAGTCAGGTCACTTAGTCTGCTTTCATCTTGAGTCAAACAGAAATCAGTTTAGACCAGCATGATAATTCAGATGTCATCCTAAATACTCATATTGTGTGTTGTAATGGAGTCAAATGACTGGCAAAAGGAAGAACTTTGAAACCAATGCTTCAGCTATCCAGAATCTCAAGTTCATTTTTAGGTGTGTACAACCTCGGATCACTGAGCGACATGTTAAACAATAATAAATTGCTTCCTGTTTAATTAGGCACAGCAATATTCTCTCCTCAGGACACCTCCTTTTCCCCTAGCCCAATCCCATTATACTTTGGGAAGACAGAATCTCCATGCAATTCCAGCTCTCAGACAGAAGCAGGACCTCTGTTTCCTGAGTGGTGTCCTGCCCAGTTTCCTCCTGCTTTCTCTGTGCCGCGTGTCTGGAGCTGGGAGCCTTGGGTCGGCTCGGCAGCGCTCCCTCAGAGGGCTCCAGGCTTCGCTGGAGGCAGGGAGGGCTCGGCAGGGCACAGCCCTGGCTTGACTCTGCTGGCCATGTTTAGACCCGGGTCCTCCAGTCCGGTTGCAGCAGGGATATTTGTAGGTAGCACACAGAGATGTTTATTAAACATATGCACACGTTACACACCAAACCACACGAACAGACACATCGTGAGGGTGCCTTTTCCAAGCCTACACAACCAAAGGGATCAATGGGGATGGACAAATGAAAAGACTCTTACCTGAGCTGCTGCTGGCAAGAATGCTCAGTCACGGCTGCAGAACAAGACAATGCCTTCTCACGATCAGGGTCGAGTGTCATACTGGCACACAAACACTTCAAAGACAAAAATTCAATACTCAGTTAACCATTTTGTCCAGCAGGTGTTGCTGGAGACTACAAAACACATTTAGGCAAGGTCCAGCTGGCCAGCTTTTGGGAGGGTGTCAAATACAATGGTGCTCCCCTGCCCCAGATCAGCAAGTACAGGGTGCCTAAGTACACTTCTATTCATTAAACTTTTCAATGTTATAAAGTAATGCAAGCTGTGACATTGAAATTCTACTTTGGAATATACAAGCAGTGCCTAACTCCATTTCTAAGTGGAGGTAAAACTCGTCTGTGACTTCCAAAATAAGCCAACTTGACAGTAAGATTTCAGGTTCTGCATTTTAGTAATTCAAATCCATTCCAGCTAAAAGGACAATAGGATACTTGGAAACTGAAAAATGAACCACAAAAACTATTTAAAAACCCCAGACAACTGCTGTGTGGGGATACCTTACCAAAAACAAAACAAAAAAACATGCAAAAATTACCTCCAATTGTATTCTGACAGTAATGGCATAAACAGAATTTCATGTAGTATTTGAACACCAGATATAATTCAATATTTTTTTAAGTATACCGTTTATGAATCAATTCAATAGTTTAGCCTGCAAACCTATGAGTGTTTCTACAGACAATAGAAAGGTTTGAATTGCAAGATGAATTATCCAAACAGGGAATCAGTCCTTGATACTTGAAATTCATTTTTCTGTGTTAAATGGTGTCATGTCTGTACAGAAAACTGAGTCCGTAGGAGCTTTAGTCCATCACACCACCCATTTTTCAGTCAGAAGATGCAGAAAGACTGAGCAAGACCAAGCAGGTGGTATTGTCCTGTAATGCATCATTAGAAGATGAAGACAGAGGAGCAGACAAATGTCTAGAGGAGGTGGGGGTACAAAATGCCTACTTTCAAGTATTTTTACATTCAGTTTGAGCTCTTCATGAAGTCATAGTCTGATCAAAAACAGCTTGGGAAATTTAAGCTAGATGAATTCAGGAGAAATACGGTTAAACATTAAATGTAGCTATTTTGAAGAATATGTTTGCCACTCAACTTTAATGCTTGCTTCTTAAATTCAGCTAAAGCTTTCCTCTTGAAATGCTGAAGCTCATCCTGTTACACCATGCTTGGTTGAATCTCAGCTAATATCCAACTCTACAATTTTGCGAGAGGTGAGAAGCTGCTTCTTCCATCTGCAAAGGCAACTTACTCAACTACAGGTAAGTTTGGCCCAAGTCTTCTTTTTGCAATAATTTGTAAGCTACCAAAATTACTGTAAGATCGTTCCTATTAAAAAAAGAAACTCCCTTCAATGTCAGTAAAAATAGATACCACTTCTTACTCAGTAGACATCTGAATCATGAATCACTGGATGCTGGGAGTATTCGTGAGAAGCATTAACACACACTTCCCAAATTCTCTGCTCCTTCCCACTAGCCATTGTTGAGCCAGGATTCATTGCCTCACCACCTGCATCAGAAAGGCTCATGAAAACTCAAGATAAAATTTCACGATTCTTACTGCTCCCATACACTACTTTAGAACCCTGAAATGCCTTTTTAAATACTGTCCTTGGCACACAGGAAAAAATTAAAAACATCTAAAGTCACTTCAGTCCTATGGCTTAAGTAGGGCACCCCTTCAATGGCACACAAAACCTGTGACCAGCACTAGAATAGACCACAGAAATTTTTAGGTTGGAAAATACCTTTAAGATCATGGAATCCAACTGTTAACCCAGCACTGCCAAGTCCACCACTCAACCACATCCCTAAATGCTACATCCACACAGCTTTTAAATAACCCCAGGGATGGTGACATCACCCACCACTTCCCTTGGCAGCCTGTTCCAATGTGTGACAATTGTTTCAGTGAAGAAATGGTTCCTAACATCCCATCCAAACCTCCCCTGGCACAACTTGAGGCTGCTTCCTCTTGTCCTATCTCTTGTTACTTGGGAAAAGCAGCCAATCCCCACCTGGCTATAATCTCTCTTCAGGCAATTGTAGAGAGTGATAAGGTCTCTCCAGATCCTTGTTTTCTCCAGGCTGAACATCCCAGCTCCCTCAGTCACTCCTCACAGGACTTGTGCTCCAGACCCTTCCCCAGCTCTGTTGCCCTTGTCTGGACTCTCTCCAGTCCCTCAATGTCTGTCTTACCATGAGGGGCCCAGAACTGGACACAGCATTCAAGATGTGGCCTCAGCGCCCAGTACAGGGGGACAATCCCTGCCCTGGTCCTGCTGGCCACACCATTGCTGCTCCAGGCCAGGATGCCTTGGCCACTTGGCTCATATTCAGCCTGTGTTGCAGCAGCCCCAGGCCCTTTTCCACTGGGCAGTTTTCCAGCCACTCCTCCCCCAGCCTGTAGCACTGTCTGGGGTTGTGACCCATGGGAAGGATCTGGAACTTGGCCTTGTTGAACCTCCTGCAGTTGTGTCCTCAGCCCATTGATCCAGCCTAACCAGATCCCTCTGCAGAGCCTTCCTGCCCTTCAACAGATCATCACTCCTGCACAACTTGGTGTCATCTGCAAACTGAGGGAGCCTTTGGTCCATGCACCCAGATCATTGAAGACGTTAAACAGGACTGGGCCCCACACCGATCCCTGAGGAACATCACTGGTGACATTCCACCACTTGCTCCATCCACCACCTCCCTGGGCCCAGCAATCCAAGTAACTCTTTACCCAGCCATGAGCACAGCTCTCCAAGCCCCAGCACAGCTTGTTTGCACAACAATGCCTCTACTGATGTTACAGGCCTCTGAAAATGGAAATAGGTATAACAAATTTTTTTACACTGTAGAGATAGAAAGGCTTAAGATCACTGATCACTCACCAACCGGTATTTCTGACTGTTTAGAAGTATGCTTAAAGGTCTCACTTGATGTAGATGAACATTAAAACACTGCAACAAACCCATATATTTTAAATTCTCCCACAAACAAGACAGGGCTATCTTATAATGTAAAAACCTAAACATATTTCAGTGTATCAATTTTTTACTGATAACTGCATAGTCAGTTATCAGTAAAGTATCAGTATTCATATACCTTAAACCAATACTGAACTTCACTGTCATATGACTAGAGCTGAGAACTCTTACTTATTTTCTGATAATTGCAAAGCTGAATTTTATGAGTCCATAGAATTCAGGCACAGCTTCTCTGAGTCACCTGAAGCTCTAATACAAGGTAAAATCTTCCACAATAGACTGATCTACTAAGCCTTTATTTACTATGTCTCTCTTCTTTACATGTGCCTCCATGCCACAGAACATGCCATTATTGTATTCCTGAAATATTCCAACTCCTCCCACAGTTTCCTTCCCAACTTCTAAATCAGCAGCTCTCTTCCCATTCTCAGCAGTTCCTGCATTTTTCCCTTACCTCAGACAGAGCTATTTCTTCACACAGTTCCCCTTCTTCCAGGGGTTTCATCTTTCCCAATGCAATACCATTCCTGAGGCTGCAGAGACAGACTGCTATGGATACTAACACATGGACTAGAATCCTTCTCTCCTATCAGCAAGTGTTTTATCTCACTCAGTCCCACTCTCATGAGAGGTAATCACAAGCATTAGGTATGAGTGGGAAGCAGATCTCATTAGGACTTGCCATAGTATATTCCCAACTCAGTATTTGATTTCTGTAACTACGAAGTTAAATAAGTGTTACACCATATTAAACAAACAGAACTTTTAACTTTAATATTCAAATTCAACACTAGTAAGAACAAATAGAGCACAAAAGGGAAACATTGTTTTAAGTAAAATGAATGAAGAGACAAGCCAGTAATCAGAACAGTTCTTCTGTCAGCCTAGGTTCAATATCAGCACTGGTTCCATGGCCACATTGTCTCACATGTTGGAACTTCAAACTGAATAGTTAAGCTGTGTCTGCTGGCATCCCAGACTGCAGTTTCTGTATAATACACTATAAGCATGATCAAACTTATGTACATAAACAGTGAAAAACAACCTGAACACACTAAATAACTATTTACAAATATTCCAACATAAAAAAAACCAAACATACGATAGCCTCAAGAACGGGCAACTGAAGAAAATATGAACATTCAGAGAACCTTATTAGAAAGAAGAACAAAACATCAATAGCAAAGACATTAACAATTGCACTACACTAATACAGAGTCCAAATATTAAATTGGTGCATTTTTTCACAATGCACTAGCTTTGAGAGAAAAATGCTGCCTTCACTAAAATGCAGCTTACATTTGTTTCACTTAATTGCTTTAACAAGAAGCCTATTAACAATAATGATTGTTTTAATGCTACAGTTTACAGCAAGGACATTGAACTAAAAATAGCAGCAGTTCCACATGGCACTTAATTCCACAGGTTCCTAAGCTGTGGTTTATGCAATGCCTACAAAGTGCTCCCAGTTGAATACACAAATAAAATTCACAACAAAAGTCTACCTGACATCAGGTACTTTGACTGTTGGTGGCCTTAAAGCCTGTCTTTTAAAATTTATTCCCCCTCTGCTCCAAAAAAAAAATTAACTATCAAAGTAAGGCCCCCTCCCTCCTTCTCAAAAGATTAGGGATATTGCTTCTTATTACAATGCTGTAACACTACAAAGCAGCACACCACTATAGTGGTTAACCCTGGGACAACATAACATCTTAACAGTGTAACCGAAAGGCTTATGGAATAACATCCAGGATCCTCTACAGACAGGAGAGTAACCGAGTCCATTAACTCAAATGGTTAATACAGAATCAGCCATAGAGTACAAGTAAAAACCAGAAGCAATAGCTGTAAAACTGGTGATACTGACAACAGGACAAGAAACCAGGAATTGAAGGCTGCAATTCCTTAGGCTTCGGTCCGGGAGAGAAGCCGTGGCCATCTCTGCAGCTCCCTGGCCTCCACGGTCAGTATATGGTGAGGCTCAGGGAGCGGTTCATTTTCTTCCCGATGAGCCGGGACGGTCGGTTCTGCGTCGTGGATCTCGTGGTCATTCTGTCCGTGAACAGCGCGCGCTCCTCGGCCGCCGCCTTCGCCATCTGGGCCTTCTTCAGCTCTCTGCAGCACAGGGACACACACGGTCACACCCAGCAGCACCCACAAGGTACAGGGTTATCACAGCAAGAGACAGCAAACCAACTACAGCGGGTCACACTTCAAGACTTTAGGTCAATTTTAGGTCATACTGAGAGCGTTATGATTCACATCCACCTGTTGCAAACAGAGGGCAGAGGTGGGATGCTCATTACTTGTCTAGATGCTTTTCTTTTGAAAAGCAAGGGAAGGAAATGAAAAATTCACATAACTCAGACTCTGACATCCAGCCTGTCACAAGCAGCTCAACACTTCAATTACCAGGACACAGGAGGGTGCTTTTACTTCCTAGCACAAGGCATGTGTTAAGCCAGAGTTCATTACTGAGGCTTGCCCAAAGGAAGCATATTCAGCCACACCTCATCTTCTGAGAGAGACTCAGACATTTAGATAAACACAGCTGTGGGTAACTGGCAACAGACAGCTCAGGAAGCATCCCTTCCCTTTTGCATACCCACATCAAAAGGTGATCACACCTCCGTGTTTTTTGCCTAACAAAAATGGGAGCCTGCGAGGCAGAGTCACAGAGGGCAGCACAGGCCATTGCCCCTGTGCAACATTCTGCCAACTGTTCTGTTTCAGAGAAATACCAATACTCAGCCTGAGGACAAAGTTAAATCAAACTCAGGATAAAACTATAAAAGCGTCCAACTGAAGAGCACAGCTATCTTTATAAAGGTTTTCTTCATACACTGCTTTTCTCCTTTCTTCAAATACTGACATATGGCTAAACCTCAGCCTCGTACTCTCTTCCTTCCACACTCTCAAACTATCCATTAACTTTCTCTACTGTAAGACCTAGTATTTGTAACCTCACTTCACATGTGGCTGCAAAGCAAAATCAAATTTGACAAGCTTGCTGCATATTGGTGTAGGTGTATTCAATTTTAAGCTACATGTTGTAGTTTAATAAGCAATTCCCATTCTTGTAAACCAAAGTATTATTCATCAACACCCGTGCCCCATCTAATCACCCCCACGTTATCACTGTGACAGTTCACTGAAAGAGAATGCAACCAATTTTCAGTCCTCTTCCTTGTGAGCATCAGTCACAAATACCCACTTGTGTGCTTGCCCAACCACCACACCACATTACCAGGAAATTAAGTTTTACAATATCCTTCCACTCTTCCCTAGAAGTCTTGAGTTCTTGCCTAGAAATCTTGAATTCTTCCTTCCTCTGAAGAGGACAACACAGTAAAAAAGCTGAGTTGTCTTAAAAGGATTCTTTTCACTTAAGATGACTTACACACAAATGTGGTATTTTTAATTGGTTAAAATGCAGAAATTTCAGAAAAAACAGACTCAAAACAAAAAAACCTTCTCCCCTCAAACTACCTGAAGTATTTTATGGAGCACTATGCCACACAACATTAAAAAATCACTGTGGCTAAGTGTTCTCTTTAAATCATTCTTGGATTTACAAGGGTGTATCCTTGTTGCCAGGCCAGAAGGAATCTTCACAAAACACTAGCTTTGCCAGTTTTCTCTTTCAAGTGATGTAAAAATATGTTGTCTTCATAAAAGCAAGCAACTTACTTCAGCAAATCTGCCCTTCAGCAACCTGCACAAATTGTCTGATTATTCTTTCAATGTAATTCATAATATTATAAAGATAACCAGCTAATATAGTACATCTGGCTGTGGTCAGACTAGCAATGGAAAGATAAGCAGGTAACAATGGAGTGAACCTGAACATGAAATTAACATCTTCACTCAAGACCACTCAAAAAGAAATCAGTGTTCTATATTCCCTCATAAAAGCCTGCCCATTATGCATAACACATGCAAAGATAACTGTAGTGAAAGAGTCAGATGGCTGCTTATTAATTTACTAACTCTTTCTCTGAAACTTAAGCAGAAATCAGACTTTCCTGAATGCAATCTCCTGAATGCAATGTAATCTTCCAAGCTCAAACCCAAAACGAGTGTTGGAGTAAGGGGTGGGACAAGATGACCTCCAAATGATACAAATGATTCTCTGGTGACCCAATAACTCTGCTGTGTATAGGTCAAATTAGTCCAATAACATTCCTGATGTGCCATTCCATTTAAGTTCAAAACAGGTAATTTGTTTTCCAACATTTCAATGTACAAATGACCTAGGAAAACATAGATTCAAATCATACAGATGTAACCTAGGCTATATCTGTCACAAAAGTGTGGACTGTCCCAAAACATTTGTTTAAAACCATAATGTTTTGTATGCTTTGAATACTAATAGTGCTGTTGAGATTCCCTTAGAGTGTTCAAGCAGTTCTTTCTGTGGAGAAAGTTCCATGACCCACTTTGTACTCTCAGGTACACACATGCATACAGATTTGTGGATCTCACCCACAGACAAGGACACTCCTGTTTTATCATCACTTCACTCTCAGGTAGAGAGAAACCTGTTAGAAATGAAGTCCTGTTGAAGGACCCCAAGGACCTACTTACTTCTGCAAGAGTGAGTTCTTGAATTTTTCAGCATTCAGCTCTATCCGGAGCTGCTCTGCGCTCTTTTTTGCGGCAGAGAGAAGCACTGAATGCTTCACTAGTGCCACAGCTGAAGGCCTTTTCTCAGGATCAGGATTAATCATAACCTTGGGGAAAAAAGAAAACAAGGCATCCTTGTTAAGGCCAGCAAGACAATAAATTACACTTATCAGCGAGCCACTGGTACAGGAGTTCTTACTTTTAGTAAGTCCAGTAATTCTTGAGAAAGCACTTGTGGTAGTCTGGGCAGCTTGCCTTGCCGAATTTCATGCCACTGGTCCCCATTAGTTGGAAGTGGTTCAGCACCAGCAGCACAGACAACAGTCAGAGCGAGAGCAAAAATATCTGCTTTTGGCAAGTGAGTGTAGTTCTTGAAAAGAAAAAAGGAAAAATAAATTCACCATTTCTTCCCTAAAGGAAACAGCATGCACAACATCACTGTTTCCCACAAACAGAACAGTTACCTCTTGTAGGACTTCATTTGCAAGGAAACGGCTGTCACCTTCTTCCACCTGGGGACTAGAGACTCGAGTTACATGGCCCAGGTCACCTGCAAGGAGAAAAGGAAGTTATTTTTCAGAAGACAACGAGATGATGCAATTCTTTTGCACACCAGTGTGCTGTTTCTCACCTATTTTAAATATGACTCTATCAGATGACCAGTCATCATCATCGCCTTCCTCTAGAGTTATACTCGGGACTGATGTTCTAGATATGAAAATGTTACCTGAAAAACAGCAGAATTGTTAAAAGAAACATTTCTGTACCATTTCTACTTGACCTAGTTTCACTACAGCTTGCTTTAGCCATGCAGAAGTTTTATTTGTACGTATACCCTGTTCAAAGAGTGAGAAGCTATAACTGATTCGCCGTGGCCCCTCTGCTGGGAAGGCAGCCAAGTGTTACGCAAACAGAGTCAATTACACAAAAAGGACCCAAGATAAACTCAACAGTTTAGGTCTGCTGGCCAATTTTATAACTGACATCTTTGTGCTCCTATTCAGAACTTCAGGGAAGAATTTAGAGTTGGTAAGGTGTGGCTAACTGTTCATTTTTCTACAGCACAGTAAATGAACTGAGCAAGTTGTCAATAGAGAGTAAAGTAGCTACAAACTTACTAGGTTTGATATCCATGTGTACCAGGGACATTGAATGAATGTACTTTAAACCTCGAGCCACTTGAAGCAGCAAGTCCTTCAGTTCTGGTTCAGTAAAGTAACGCATATTTCTGTAATTTTCACTTATGGCATCTGCTAAACTGCCACCTGAAACACCATTAAAAAAAACAAGTTATTTTTTTACATCAAACAGCTGACAAAATAATGACAATTAGCTCCCAAAATTAAGTGACTATATCACAAAGAACTTGCTGGCAATATACACTAAGTGTAAAATATAGTGCTGTATCCTCTTTTTAGCCATATAACAATATAATAAAATTCTTTTCTCCTGTAGTTGTCACACTAACAGGACATCAACACAAGAGAAAAGCGCTCTCTCTCTTCCAAATCTCTGTCAGGGCATCAACAACAGCAAAATGCTTCAGGAATCGAGTTTAATCTCCTTTTCTATGGAAACTCTAGCAGTTTTCTCTATTCCAGCTTGTACTACTGTACAGAAGAAAGAACAGTTCTTCTGCTCACGAACGCCTCACGGTACTTCCAGTATGCCTGAACACGCATGGCTTGGTCTACAACTTTGTACAGGTTTTGCTTCATCCATCTGATATGCCTTTTGCAGAAAGGAATATCAGGCACTTGAGAGAAAGACAGCATGAGCTATGAGTAGGGTAATCAGTTCCTAACCAGTGTTAAGAGCTTGTAGATATCTGTATGTCTTTACTTACCATTGCAATATTCATTCTGTATAAGCATGTGATCATCCTCTGCCCATGCAGAGTAGTACCTCACTACATGAGAATGCTGACCCAGAACTGCATGTGCGTAGACCTCTCTTAAAGCATTCTGCCTATTAGTCACAAAAAACAACAGCACGTGTGAGTATTGTGAGGTGAAATTAGTACAATTTCTTATTACAGAGAGTATTTCTAATTAAAATCTTCCTATTCAATTCTGTGGCACCCTAAGCTGGATTTGTACTTATGTCCAAACAGCTAAAATAATTTACATTATATTAAAAGACTTAATATATGGAACATGAGAAAAACAGAGTTTGCTGTGGGAGCCACACTTCCATTACATTCTTGCCAATCAGTAGCAATAGCAAACTTTGAGATGCATGACTGAAGTTCTAGGGGAAAAAATAAAAGTATTCATAAGCCAAGAGTTTGACTGAACTCAACATTCCCTAAATTGTAAGTCTGGTATGCAATTTTGTGCAACTCAGACTTGTGGGGTTTATTTGAACACCCTACTGTGTGTTCAAATACTTACAATATAAACTATTTGAACAACTATTCCCCATACTACTCAAGTGTGGGGAAAAGTCCTGAATCATGGGCTCAGTCACAGATGCCAAAAAATACCCCCAAAAGTGACTTAACTCATCTGCATGTCACTCAAGCTGACAAGGATGAGGACTCAGTTGGGAACAGTGCCTTCCTTTTACCTCTCAAAGAATCACCTTTTCAAGGAAGTGTTGTTCTCATTTTGAGAACAATCTGTTTCCACCCGCAATACTGGGACAAACATCTGACAGGAGAAAGGCCAATCAGCCTTTTCTCCCCAGTACTGCACAGTACTTGGGGAGTGGGTGGGAAAGAAAAAAAAAATCAAGTGGCTTCAAAATTGTATCTATTTTACATTTAATTCATGTTTCTTTTATACTTTCCTCTTAAATGCCCTCTCTAGACACCAACACAAAGAGCCATGTGAAGAAGAAATACCAAGAGAAGACTTTTAAGTTTAAAGAGCAGGAAGTACTCACTCATCCACTGAGCCAGCCAAGGGTTTCTTGGATCTTTTTATTGCATAGATGCAGCCATCCAGCCTCTTCACACACTTAAACACGGAGCCAAATTCACCAGACCCAATCTTCTCCAATTCATGGAATTCGGTTGCATACCGTGACTTCATGTTGCTTTCAGTTATTGTTATCCTCTGCAAAGATTACAAAGGAAAATACTTAGATCTGCAGATACACAAACTGCTGAAATTAGTATCAAGGTTTAAAGATTAAGTACCTTAGCAGGTCTCATGGTTTCCTCTTCAGGCTCTCCATCGCTGGGTTCCATGTCCTCTCCACAAGAGCTGAAATTCACACCAGAAATAACATGGTTTAAGTAAACTTAAAACTGAAGCCCAGAAGCTGCTGAATTTTTCTGAAATCTAATTCTCCTATTCTATCTAATTTTAGTTAGCTAATTGAACACTAGACATCTGTAAACACAAACCCATAAAACTGCCATGCTAATCTTTGTCATTTCTTTCTTCATGTTTCACACTTGTATTTAATGCATTTTCCCTCTTCAATAAAAGACTGTGCATGGCCCATTCTATGAGGGAAAAAAGACCTGGACACAGCCTAGTCTATCCTCTCTGTGCAGTAATCGAAATATCTAGTGCTAACTTATTATTTCATGATATCATGCATCTTGAAGCACACACTTTAAGAGCTGCATTATACATTACTAACAACCGGCAAGCAAAAATACTTTCTTAGAAGCAATTTGTAGAAAATTTTTGCAGCCAAAAGTAGTTCTAAATACAAGTTTAACAAAGGAAGCTACAAGTCACTCACTCATTCCAGTGTATCCTCTTCCTCCTACGACATTTGCCTTCAGAGTTGTGAAGGAACATGGAATCAGGAGTGAACGGATTGATGTTCACATGAGGTGTTTGTCTAAAATCTTCTTCTTGCTTCTCTGATTTCCCAACATTCATAAACAGCGAGCCCCCTCGAAGTTTGACTGAGCTAGTGCCCAAACCTTGTGCTTTAGAAAGCAAACTCTGTATTAAAAAAAAAAAAACAAACCCAAAACATTTACAGTCATTTATAGCCTTAATATTGCCTTAGACATTAAACAGTCAGGTCATGCCTGAAGCCATCATTACAGTATTGTCTAATTAAAGGTAGCGTTAGTTGTTTAAATATCTGCATTTCCATCAAAAAGAATTTCTAAGAAATTATTATGCTTTGTACTCTACACAGAAACTGTTCAAGCAAAGGAGTATTACAATTATTTTTTAAAGATAGCAAAGATGACAATGACAGTAACCTTCTTCTGTCTTTAATCATTTCATCACCTAAGCTTCTTGGACAAATCTTTGTCCATTAAATGAACACAGATGAAACTCGAGGACAATCCTGTACTGTATCACCACGATTTGCACATGCACGATGTGGAAGCTAGATCAGACATGAAATGATCTTTCGTTTCTACAAATTTAGGTGACAATCTTAAAAAATTAGCAAATGCAACATTTAATATTGATGCACTGGTGCATTTTCCTGAGCCTACAAAAAACGTTTCAGCAATTAACATAATCAGGGCACTGTCAGTTAAATATCCCAAACTGATCTTCTGGGTGGTAATTTGCCAGAGCAGGCATTTTCCAGGCACGTGATGAGACCTCTCCCAGTTACACTGAAAAGTCCGAGTCTCCTTCACCCTGCTGAGGATGCCAATGACTGGATCACAAGCAGAAGCATCACCTTATCCTAACAACAAAATAAAGATCTGACAGGACTAAAGCCTAAACCACCACAGGGAAGAACACTCAGTACATGGGAATCTCAACTGCAACCCTCAAATCTGCACCTGTGCTTCTCAGGACACATGTCTGTACTTCCACTGGACACCTGAACCAACTGATTCTTCCAAAGATAACCTCTCCAAGAAAACCTATGTAGAATCTGGGCACCTAATTTAAGAATCCTACTGAACTGCTGTGTTAACAACTTGTTTTTAGTATCGCAGTCCACAAAACTTTTGCATCTCTGAAGCATCTGCTCCTGACAAGGTGTAAAATCATCACCAATTTCACCTTTTACAAACTTGTAACACTGATTTTTACCAGCGAAACCTCACTGGAGACGGAAGCTGTAGAAAACCAATTAAGAAGGAAGCCTTCCTCGCACCTTAAGTCAGTTGTTTTCCATCTATAGTCTATAGACCCGTGGGAGATTATCCCCGGGGATTATCCCAGGATTACTTCTAAAGGGCTATATGAAAAGTAATGAAGAAAGGAAGCCAATTATCACTAGATTTAAATTCACTGTATGGGGTTTTACACGGCATCGAGTTCAAAAGTTGAAACGCCTTCCAAAAGTCTACTATTGACAGAGTTAAGAGCTACCCATCTCTCCCTCTAAACTTTGGACTCCATCAGTTTAACAGCATCTTTCACGTTTGATGCAGGGGTGCAGACGCCGAAGCAGCGCTGGCACACGGCACCACGACAGCAGCACTCCAACACGCCAGGATCGCAGGGTCCACCAGGCTGGAGAAACCTCTGAGATCATCGGGGCCAGCCCATGACCCAAAACCGCCGCGTCACCCAGACCACGGCACAGAGTGCCAGCTCCAGTCTTTCCTCAAACACCTCCAGGCAAGGTGACTCCACCACCTCCCAGGGCATCCCATCCCGATGTCTAATCGGCCTTCCTGTGAAGAAATTCCTCCTAGGAAATGCCAGCTCACCGACAGACACGCAGGATCACACCCCAAGTCGACTTTTTGGCTACACCCCTACCAACGCCCATTCGACACTCCAGCACTTACTTTAGGAGTATCAACACTCTACGCTCGCTCTTTTCAAACATACTTTCCACAAAACACTGCCGAACTAAGCAACCTTTTTTGTTTCTATACGACTAACACGTAAGTAAGCGGCATGCCCCGTGCCCCTATCCCGTCAGGAGGCGGCGCCGCCCGGCCCCGGCCCCGCCCCGCCCCGGCCGGAGCCCCCGGCGCGGTCCCGAGCGGCGCCCCCGCCGTTACATAACGGGCCAGCCGGGCCCGACCCCGCCCCGGGCTCACCTTGGGCGTGTGCGGCGTGTCGAACAGGCGCAGCTTGCGCAGGGTCTTGTGCGGCGGAGTGCCCGGATAGTCGGGAAGCGGCGAGCCGGGCTCCTCGCCCCGCGCTCCCCGGTACCCGCCGGCCGCCGGGTGCGGCGGGGAGCGCTCGCAGCAGCGGCGGCCCTTGTGCGGGGCCAGCGGCGAGGGCGAGTCGAGCAGGAAATAGGCTCCGGGAGACTTCACCGGCGAGGAGCCGAAGCCCTCCTCCTCCCACGAGTCCCCTTCGTCCGGCAGCGGCGCCGCCGCCGGCTCCATCTCCTCCTCCTCCTCCTCCTCCTCCAGCAGGGGCGGGTCGCTCCGCGCCGGGGTGCGCGCGACCGAGAGCGGCGAGTCCGCCTCCTGGAACGCCGAGTCCTCGCCGGTGCTGTTGGCGCTGCTGCTGCCGCAGCCTTCCTCCTCCTCCTCTTC
>VWZV01011141.1:0-12627 GCA_013397155.1 Irena cyanogastra
CGCGGGGGCAGCAGCGGCTCCGCCTCAGCGCCGGCCTCCATCGGCACCACCGACCGCGCTCCCGCCGCGCCGCCGCCGGGCTGCGATGGGGCAGGACGGGGCGGGAGGGGAGGGGACCGGGGGCGGAACGGGACGGGAGCGGGGCTCGGCCCACCCCGGGCGGCTCCGCCCGCCGCATGTGACCGGGGTACCCTGCGAAGGAGGGCGGTACCCCGGCCCCGCCGCGCTCCTCCCGCCGCTGCCGCCGGACCCGGCGCTGCCCCGGCGTTCGCCCCTTGGACGCCATTTCCCGCCCGCCTCAGGCGGACTGGGGTACTGAAGCAGCCGGTGTGTGGGCTAGAAAAGTGTCGGGTTTTCACATTCCACATGTCATTTATGGATTAAAAAATACGCCCTTGATAAGGAGTTGCATCTTTTTTGCCTCAGGCCAGCTGTGGGCTCCTGGCTGGGCGGGCCGCTTCCCGCATATATCACAGTCGTAAATAGCCATTTACATCCCTGGTCGCAGAAAGTACTTAATTTGTATTTAATCACCTAGGCATTCCATAAGCAACTGTGAGCTTCACTCATGTTGCTTTCACTATTAAAGATGCTTGTGCTACTTGCCCGCTTTTCTCACGGTCCCCTTCACACGCCCTTCCACTTGTCAATTTCATAAAGCTGCAATTTCAAAGAGGCGTCAGGACAATTTGACAACGCTTTTCTGCCACATACTGGGATTTGTGGCAGCATAATGATAAACATGAGAGTGCATCAATCCCTCATTTTAGTATTCCAGCCTGGGAAGTAAAAGTAGACCCATCCTTTGCTCTTTAATTGAAAGTTACACGTTTATCAAACCGGGTGCTCTTTACTTCAGTGAATATTTTACACATTTACTAGTCAAGACTGTTATAAGGGGACTCTTAATTTTAGGAACTAGTTGAATTGCAAATAAAATCGACCAGGGAGCAATGTTCACTGTGGACAGTGGTGTTACCATAGGCCAGCTCTCTTTCAGGGAGTTGGTGGTATGGAGAGATAACAAAAAGCTCATAGTCATGATGTGTCACAAATTCAGCCAAATGACAAAAAATTGATTGGTCTCTAAGGGCCGCCTTTATTTAACTCTGAGAGGAACATGCATAATTTTGTATATGTTTGATAAATAGCAATGGGGTAGCTTTTGCTTTCATCTGCACCACTGTTTAGTCAAAAATGAGTTTAATACTGACTTCCAAATAAGTCAGGGTAAGATTTAGCTGAAGATAAAAAAGAAAACTCTTTGATGTTATCTTTACCATTATGGTTGTGCAACGGATTGACCTGGGCTGCTCCATCACTCCCCTCCTCAGCTGTACATGGAGAGAAAATATTAATTAAGGGCAGGGAGAAGTCACTCACTGAATAGCATCACAGGCAAAACAGAATCAACATAGCAAAATTATTTGTATTTATTACCAATCATATCGGAACAGGATAATGAGAAATAAAGCAAATCCTAAAGACAACCCAGCCCTCCCTCCTTCTCGGGCATAAATTTATTCCTGATTTTGCACCCCTCTCCCTCAGTGGTGTAGTGAGACAGGGCACAGGGTTATGGTCAGTTCTCGTTGGTTTTGCCACTGCTTCCTCCTCAGGGCAATGAGTCCTTCCCAGTGGCTGCAGCTCTTCAGGAACAGCCCGTTCCACTGTGGGTTCCCCGCAGTGCCACAAGTCCTGCCAGGACCCTGCTCCAGCATGGGCTCCCCTCTCCACTGGTCTGCAGGTCCCTGCCAGGTCCCTGCTCCAGCATGGGCTTCCCACAGGCTCACAGCCCCCTCTGGGCATCCCCCTGCTCTGGTGTGGGCTCCTCCATGGGCTGCAGGTGGATCTGTGCATCCCTGTGCCCTCCATGTGCTGCAGGGACACAGCTGCCTCACCAGGGGTGCAGGGGAATCTCAGCTCCAGTGCCTGGAGCAGCTCCTGCCCCTCCTTCTGCCCTGACCTGGGTGGCTGCAGGGCTGTTCCCCTCACATATCCTCACCCTGCTCTTCTCTGGCTGCAATTACTTCTGCACAATACCTTCCTCTCCTTCTTAAATCTGTTACCAGAGGCATTGCTCCCATCACTGGTTGGCTTGGCCTCGGCCAGCACTGGGTCCATCCTGGAGCCAGCTGGGATTGGCTGTGCCAGATACGCAGGAAGTTTCCAGGAGCTTCTCAAAGAAGCCACTTCTGTAGCCTTCCACCACTAAAACCTGGCCACACAAACCAAATACAAGTTGTCTCCAGTAAAAAGTGAACATCATCAGCTACACGTTAGAATTATCTCCCATTGTTAATAGGCAACAATGCACTGACAACATGTTGGAGTTAAGTGTTGGTAACAATCAAACTAGAGGCATCAGATGGAACAGACACAGTGAAAATTTCTGGATAGTAAAAGGAAAATAGGAGTGACTTGGTACAATCTGTAGTCAGCATTAGCAGGCAAGAAATAAAATGCAATTTGTACAAGTGCTGTAGATGCCATTGCTAAGAAAGAAAAGTGTCTGAAATAGTCAGGGTAACTACACTAACTATAACAACACAGGAGATGTGTGTAAACATTGTATTTTGTGCTATTATTTTTTATTTTAATGAAAGCAAATGTCTCCTCTTTCCTCTTCTATGATTGTCCAGAAAGAGAAACGAGTAACTCCCGGAGCAAACAAAGAAATAAGAAGTCTTAAAATATACAACAAATTTTTGAACTTCTGTTCATAATTTATCCACTCCCTCTAGCTGGAATTGGAAGTGCCCAACTAACAGTGAAGGAAGGCAATTTGCAGCTGAGGTTTTCCATTCTTCCTACCAGCAGCACCCATTAAGGTAAGTTAATTATGTATTTAAATTGGTACCACATAACAAACACACAATGAACAATGCAGCATCTTTAACTCTATGTGAATCAAGCTGAGGAAGACAAACGTGGAAAATGTTCCATTTTTTAGCAGACATTTTCTACTAGCACAATGTAAGGCTATTCTAACAGAAGTCTCACTGAGCTCTCCTGTTGTTGCAGTTAAGAATGTTGTTTGCCCAGAACTGCAGAAATGCATTTCTAGTTTTCCTTATTAGAAGTGCACCTTTCAAATCAAGTTTTAAAAAAAGAAATGGGAACAGCTAAACATTAAATGAAAAGGCAGAAAAGGGCCTCAGACAAAGGAACAAGCCCATCCTTTTTTATTGCTGCGCAGCACTGAACAAATTTAGAAGATCAGCTGAAGTCATGAAGTTAAAAATAAAGTTTTTGCAAACTGGTGGGCTGTGGGTAAAACTCTAATTGAGCTCAGAGGATATTTGTTTTATACTTCATTCTGCAATATTCAAACAAAACAAGAAGCTCAGCTCTAAATTCAATCCCACCAACATGAAGATTATCCATCTGCTTCAAGATGGGCAGACGAGACATGCTTCCAATACCCTGCCATTTGACTTTGTGGCCTCTCAAAACACTGGACCAGTCTACAAAGCCAGTGCCAGGTAAATAAAAACCACGTAGAATAAGAACTGAGTCAATTAGCATGACAAAATTGCAAGTTTATTGCAAAGTAAGGTGAGTTTTTCCCCCTCAACAGCACATGCCAGAACCGTTAAAATTTTACACATTTAGCCGAATGTTACTCAAAAGTCATAGACAAATTATCAGAACCAAACAAAAGACTACCCTGTTTTTATTTATGACTATCCAAATATTTTAAATTAAAGGCAATTAACTCAAGAAGTAGAATAAAATCCTTAATAAATGATCTCTTAGCCAAACTACAGTTTAAGTATATTGGGAGTAAAACAGAGAGTCAATTTAAAAAATCAATTACAACTGTCAGTTCAAGAACTGTTAAGCAGGTCATCCCTGCTCATTATCACAGTATAATCCAGTTTTGAACATTCTGTGTGGCAAATTAATTACCACAGTTAAACAAGACAGGAAGTCAGTCCACGTCTTCAGCTACAGAAATTCCTTCCTTTTTTTCTAGCTTGGATACCTGCAAGTAAAAAGAAAACCAATTCAGAGGCAAAAATAAGCTTGTTCTTCCATCAACATCTCCTACTGGTTATAAAAGAGACACACAAAGATCAGGTTTTCATGAAGTAGATAAATCTTTTGGTTTGACCAAATGCAGCTAATCTTGTGGTGTGACACTGCAAAAAGCAGAAGACAGCCTGCAGATATCTCGTCCTTGCAGGTAGATGTGCCATCTTTCTTCTGAGCTGCATCACAGTTCCTTCAATTTATGCCAGCTATTAAAATCCCAGTGAGCATTTTGGCACCTAGAAGTGCCTTATTTATGTTCTGACCACAAATCCTTTACTTCAGACAGAGCTCCAAGGCAGAAGGCACAGACAGTGCTGCCAGAGCTCCTAGGGTTGTTCTGAACCCCCTTGGCCAGGTAGAGCTGAATGACATGAAGGCTCCAAGAGCAAATCCGGCAATTCCCAGCAAATTCTATGATCTCAAATTCTTTTTACCCCTGTTCCTTCTGCAGCAAATACAAAGGGAATTTTGCACTAAAAATGAGTGCATAATGAAACTGGCTTGACTACACTACAGACATCCAAAGCAGAAAAGTACTTTCTACAAATCCAGCAGATTTCTCTATCATTAGCACTCCAAGTTTATGTGTCAAGTTTATGCCATATTTTCACAGTCCTGTTACTATGCCAGAAAAATCTTAAGTGCAGATTGAGTCCAAGGAGCAGAATCATCAGTGGGACACTGTCCTAGAGAGTGATTCTCTTCAGAATTACAGTTGTGCTGAACACCTACAATAAGAGGAAGCTCTTCCTGTATTCCTTTTCTTGAACAGGGCAAATTTGACTCAAACCACTCCAAGTTATTATTTTCCAGTCTTGCAAAGAGTGCAGGAGTTATCAGTTCAGGTTACTCTTATCTACACAATAAAATCTTCCCCAAACTTTTCTCCCAGTCTCCAGGAATAAGTTGCAATGGCCACTACCCTTGCAGAGCACAACTGCTATTACATACAAATCTAGTTAGAGAGTGTAACAATATCCTGCATCATTAAAAGATCTTAATCACATTTACTGTAAGCATAAAATAATTACATTTTGGTCCAGACCCTACGAAAACATTTTGCCTGACTCCCACTGGGACCAAAAGAACTTTTGTCCTAGACTTCAGTGGAAAAAAGTCCAATATGATGTAAAAAAATCCCCCACTATACATACTTTACAATAAAGTACTGCACATGGTAGCTTTTATCCCAGTTTTCAAGGTAGTAAAATACTATTACAACATGTCTGGCATTTCACAGATGAAGGAATTAATATTTTATTACATGTATAAACATATTCTTAAAAGCAACTGGGGTGTAAAATCTCTGGCAGAAAAAACTTCAAGGTGCTAAAATTCTTCACCCCAGCATTCCTGCCATAAAAGAGGCATTAAAATAAGTTAGAAGGGTGGCTAAAAACTATAAAAAGTTAAGCATGGTTCCAATAATCACCTGAGGCCCTCCCCAGCTCAGTGCTCAAACTGAGCACAGTACCATTACTGCTGCTGTGTTCAAGCAAAAATTAATTTGTGAGTCAGCTAACTTGAGATTCAAAAAGGAATTGTTGAAAAAGCAGGTGAGAGAAGCACTCGTGAATTGCTGCCTCTTACACTGGCTTTCCCCATGCTGATGTAGGTCAAGTCTTAATTCTGCAATCCAACAGATCCCTTCAGACAGGTCCTGAACTGAAACAAAAACATAAAAGCTTGTTTCTCCCATCAGCACAGGACTTCATGAGTCTAGGTACACACTTTCTGTCCTCAGTACATGTATTCTTTTTTTTTTTCCTTTTTCTTGTTGTCATAGCAGTATGACAAAAAAGAACCTAAACAGCCTACACTGAAATTCAGAGGATTTAACCTCACAGTTATGCGAAATGAACAATCACAGTTATTTCTGTAATAACTGCTACCCTAAATGTTAAGTTGTCTTTTGCTGGAGGGTCACTCCAGCAAAGTGACCCACTTTGAATAATTTAAATACAAAATCATTTGAGAAGCAGAGGGCATTTACCTGTTTGTCTATACACATGAACTGCCAGGACCATGAGGTGTTGTAGAGGAAAGGCCTCAGGTCAAACCGGTTGTCATCTGGACTGTAGTTTTCAGCGTGGTAGGAAGGAGTGAGGGTGGTCATTTTGTGCCTGTTGACTGAATACATCCTGAAGAAATGCTTAACCTTGGATGCCACCTGGTGTACAAAGAATGTAGCTTTTAATCAGATGGAGTTTCTTAGTATTTTAATTTAAAAATTTAGAGGAGCACAGTATTTTGGAGACCCTTACATAGTCTAGATATTCTTTCAAAGCAAGAGCCATTTTTTGTCTCAGAACACATAACCAAAGGCTTCAAGAGTAGCTGGTCATCTGTATTTTAGAGAACAATTTTCCCTGAGGTATAGTTCTGAAGTAATTGTTTTCAAATTACCCAATTAACAATTGTTTTAACAATTTGCAGCACAAGACAACAAGCTCCATTTAAGAGATGCAGACCAGCTCTTCCAGCATATTCTACTGCAGCTGTAGAACAATTGCTAAACACAAAATAATGAAACTATTACTTTCAGTTAAAAGGAACCTGACCTTTCTCCAGACATAATCTATTTTGGCAAAAGCATTAAACTAGTTGATATTTTTTTCTCTTTGGTATATTACCTCTCTTGGGGTACAAATTTCCTTCCATATATTAATCAGCTTACAGAACATACTGTATGGTCCAGCCTTTGCAATTTTCCTTAATTTTCCATAGATTGAGAGCTCTGCATATGTCATCCCCATATCTGCCTGAAAACACACACACACACACACAGAAAGTCACTGAAAATCTTAACTATGCAAATTCTAATGAATATTTTCATGGAGCAATTACAATAACCCAGTTAAATCAAAGAAACACCAAAATGAAATTGTCAATGTCAAAAAGACATAGTAATACTACAAGCAGAAATTAAAAAAAACCACTGGAATCACTCTGAATTGGGAGATTGGAGGCCACAGAGGTAATTTTATCAGTCCTCTCCTTTCCCAAGGGATATCAAAGAAGAGGGTGTGGGGAGAAGAGGGCTTTGCCACCAGCCATTTCCATAGCAGTAAAGCTCTGACTTTCTTCTGATATTAAAAAAGAACATAAAACAAATTGCATTTTACAACATCCATCCTTCTAAGTGT
Source organism: Irena cyanogastra (assembly GCA_013397155.1). Taxonomy (NCBI): domain Eukaryota; kingdom Metazoa; phylum Chordata; class Aves; order Passeriformes; family Irenidae; genus Irena; species Irena cyanogastra. The sequence continues at coordinate 7,185 of VWZV01011141.1, forward strand.
CCAAAAATCTAAAATAATTCAAAAACGTTAATTTTCTGTTTTGGAACTATTGTCAACACAGATAGGGCAGGTGTGGGGAGCAAATGCCTTGTTGGCAGCTTTAAGACCATTTATAATATGCCTGTCAATAAGCATGGTTACGTACAAGAGCAAGCAACAGCTATGGGACAAACCCAGATTTTGGGGTAAGGCTTACCAGAGCATTTTAAAGGCACTGCCCATTATTACCTCATCAGTTTGAGCCACTTGTCCATCCACCAGGGGCTCCAACTCTGCAGTGGGTGGAGCTGACATGATACTGTAAGGGAAAAGGAGGGAAAAGGAAAAACATGAATTCTATGCAGTCTTGTGAGTGCTGGTTTGTTAAAACAGGGCTTCATCCCAAAAATGAAGCACCTGGCTCAGACAGCTCCTCCAGAGGAATTAACAAACAGTCACTGAATCACTGCTCACCTCCTGAGGGCCGTGAGCTGGAAGTTTTCAATGCAGTACTGAATGAAGTTCTTCAAATCAGTCTTGCTGATGCCACCAATGGGGTTGATATCAGCACTGGAGCAGTCATACTTGGTCAGGTAACCACGGAGACTGAGCAAAACAGGAAATTTTATACAGCAACAGTTAAAAATAATGTAACTGCAGCATAATATATAATCCTTGACACCACAGAGAATTTATACGTAGCATGAAGAAAGAAACAGACTGTAGATTAGTAACATATTTATACCTAAAGGGCAAACGTGTTTAACTGCAGCAAGGCTATCCTAAAGCCCTGAAATTTCCAGAAGATGATACTTTAAACAATCATAAAGCACTGCAAAACTCTCCATGCTGAGGCAATATGTGCAAAACAATTTAAATACTGTGCTTACCAATTAAAACAATAAATCTCAAGACACCCACACAACCAGCACATGGTACTCTCACAGCTTTAGAGGTTATCACTCCCACAGTCTTACAGGGATTGCTTTAATCTTCAAATACTCAGCTCTTGTAACAAAAGTCTGTTTTTTCAGCTCAAAGTTCACATCTTAATTCCTAATTCAGTAATTGAAAATTCAAAAAATTGGGAAGTTAGCCTAGTGAATGCACAGGTAAGCTCTACTGAAAACAGCATTCTATGGGAAAGTTATAGCAGTACTTTGGCTAAACCTCTGAAAAATACACAATTTCCCATTCAAGTTGATTTAACTGTTTCCATTAATTTCACTGTTCCACTGATTCCAGTGGGTTTTCTTAGATTGTTACCTCTTCTGAGTAATAATCTACAGTGGGATTTGGTAGAGTTGCAAGGAAATGGCAATGACCTGTTCCGCCTGGGTTTGGATTCCTAATTTTCACCAACCTTTCATCCACATTGGCTGATCCTAGCACCAGCAGCCCCCCTGGCATCCCACGAGCCCACAGTGTCAGCTGAGCAAACAGGTAGGCAAGAACCATTCTTATTCTAGCCTGCAAAGCAAAATGAAAAGGAAAGCAAAACGTACATAGCATAGTGATTTGTCCCCAGTCACTTTTATTAATTAGTTGTCTAAACAAACCCAAGAAGAACAAAATGCAGGCAGGGGAAGTGTGACTGCAAGAAGGATGGTCTTGTGGAAAAATTGCTGAATGCACTCAGGAAATCCAGGTTCAGTATCTGCTACTGCCACAGACTGAGGAAGTTCTCCTGGAGAACTGCAAACTGGGGAGTAGTTGCTATTTGCTGCCTCTAAGAGCACTAACAAGGATCCATGACAAATGAAGCATGCAGATAAGCATACATATACTTTTATAGAGTAATTAAATCCCTCTAGTCTAACAGAAAACATTTGCAAAAAGTTTACTTTGCTTTCATCCCCAATCTGAAACTCAGCTTTTTCTAAGGATGGCAGCAATGCCAAACCAACCTGGGATCCAGCCTCCAGCTCCAGCAGCAATTGTGGGTGATGTTAAGCAAATACCCACACTCCTCTGTGACTTAGACCTCTCCTGTTGCCAAAAAGCTGACAAAGAATTCAATGTTTGCTTCCAGAGCCAACAGTTGGATTTCTCCAGTAACAGAGAGAGAAAGAGCAAGTCCTCAAATTAACAAAAACTATCAAACAGGATAATCAACACTCAGGACTAAAGCAGAGTTGCTGATTAGGTTGGAAAACCAAAAAACTCAAACCAAAACCCACAGAACCAAAAGAGTGTTACCTGATTCAGCCTACAGGACACACACCTGCACATTCTGGAGTGCCAGGCTCTCTCTGCTGCTCCCTCCATAGACAGAAAACCGGGGAGTTCGACCTGTCACCACACTGAAGATCCCCACAACAGCTTTCACAGCCGCATCGATGTTCAGGTTGATGTGGTAGCTGAGAAGAATTCAAGCACAAGTGACTCAGCCAGCACAATCTGACTATATAAAATAGAAAAAAAAAAAAACAACAAAAATCCACTCATCAAATGAGGCTTTAAAGCTAAAATCTCAGATCTGGTAGGAAGAAACTTAGGAAAGAATAACACTTTTCAGAGTCTGCTTCCAAAATACCATGTCCTTTGCCAAACGCTTCTAAGTTTGCCTCACTTTAACACTTAAGTAATAATACCTGTAGCATTCCTACTTAACCTACCTCCTATTCCTCTCTTACTTTTTTCCCCTTTTTGAGCTTGAACGTTTTAGATGTAAGTCTTTGCCAGAACATGATGTTTTTTCCCAGCACTTCTGAGCTTGTACCTGCCTATTTGCTCAGCCAGCAGTTTAGCCCTGTTGCAGGTATCCTGGGAGGAGTTCTCACTAGCCATGTAGCACGTGGTGAAGACACGCTTGCAGAACTCCCGAGGATCCTCAGGGATGTAGGTCTCATCATTCACAATCCTGCGTGCATCAGCCAGCACATCTGCATCTGAGGACAGAGCAGAAGAAACAGAACAGGAGTGGAAATCATTGTGCTGCTCCATTTGCAAGATATTTGCATATCTTGTACATTCCTTGTATTCCAATTAAGCTTTACAGTGTCTGTGACAAATGACTACATCTAGCTCCCAAAAAATAAAATTTCATCTATCAAATAAAAGCATTACTGACTTTGCCTCTGATTTTGAGCACAGAAATATTAAATCCTTTTGATCTACTGAAGAATTTTCATAGAAAATACGATCCAGTATGTACAAAGACTTAGCTAAAAGCACAAAGTCTGCTTAAAGCCAGTTTAAGAACTTCAACCGTTCCTAACCATGCTTTGTAGTGCTGGTTTTAATAGAAGGGGAAAATTTTCAGAATAAACTGAAGACTACATCAGCCAACATTTGAACAACAGCCTAGACAGAAACTAGTCTGAGTTCCACATCCAATTCTTAAACCCAAAACAGAAACTATTACGCCAATTCAGAGAATCTGAACCCAGACACACATTTTCGCTGGAATTTCTGAAGAGATACAAGGACTCCATTAGAACAACAGGAAAAGGGTCTGCCATTAATAAGCTCTTGCAGGTACTACACCCAGCTAATATTGATTTGTCCATAACCATTACTAAACACAGCTGGCCAGACACACAGATCTACTTACTGCCATTCTTGACTGCCAGGCAAACCTGGTGACACATGGAATACACTATGCAAGCTGTAGCAGAGCTGTCAATTCCACCACTCAGAGGTAGGAGAAATCCTGCCTTGAAAACAGAGCAAGGAAGAGGCTGCACGTAGCAAAAATAGGAAAAAATCTGTATTGTACCACTCAGAAACACACTCCTACAGAAGAATGACAGGCATTGTTCAAGGCTGTTTATAGTCTACTGGGAAAAACAGAACAAACCACTCAGAGCAAATCCTCTGAAACTCTCATCAACTGGATAATCAAACAAGTAGTCAGTGTAAAACTCTGGCTAGAAAAAATTCCAAGTGTCTTCACCCTCTAGTAAGACACAAATGCTAATAAAAAGGATTACATTTCTCATCTATACTTTACTATTACACTGAATGACTACTTTGTGTCACTCTGCTGCACTCAAGAAAGGACAATTCCTAAGGGAAGGGTGCACAGACCGTACTGAAGTCACACTTGGAATATAATTTTTAAGTCTGAATGAGCTACCAGTGAAAAGCTGAAACTTTGCACCTTGGACTAACATCAGTTTGGGTTACCAGCAGCACAGGAAAACAATTTGGATTGTGCCTGTGGCACAAAAGAAGCTGTGTATGCCAAGGGAAAACCAAACCCAGTTGTTCTTACCTGTTGGCTGCGCCTTAAATAGTCCCAGAGCCAACATGCAGGTCCGAGGCTGAAATTACAGAACGTGATTGTTCTAAGAAGGTTAGGGAATAATGGTGCCTCAGGTTTTAGCTTTTATGTTTTTTGGATTCTGTGCTGCTTTAGTGTGTAGTTCTGAGCTTCATATTAGGGGATGGTAAGCTCTCTTCACAGAGTAGATAGACAAAATAAGGTAGGTAGACCAAGGACAAATGATCCAAATCTCAGGCCCAAGAGCATAAACAACAGGAGAATGAAGAGATAAAAATAGGAAAGATGGGACTTCATAACCTAAAGCTATAATTGGACAATTAACTCCAATATGCAAATGGAGCAGAACTGATAAAAGTGAGAGACCCCTGGTCGTGCATTTTGTGACCATTTTGGGTTCATCTGGGGTGCAGCCCTGGCTGGGCTCTTGTCCTGCCCAAGATGTATCCTTTGAGGCCTTCTAACAAATCTCTACTTTATTCTTTAGCTCTGTCTGGCCTCTGTTCAGCTTTCTCAAGGCATCAATAACACCTAAGCAAGTCAACTTACTTACTGTGGTCTTCCAATGAGAGACTTCCCTTACTTAAACCTAAACAACATCTTATATTTATCTCTTACTTTGAGTTTTGTTTGGTTTTTTTTTAATCAAAATAATTTTCAAGCAACAGATTCAGCATTTGATTACCTGATCTCCTCCTCAGGACTGTGGTGTCTCCACTGGATTGGCATACACGTAGGAACAGCTACATCATCAGGACATGACAGAGCAAAGTTCACTTTTACCCTGGGATAAGGATTCACTTTACTTGCCTAAGCAATAGTACAGAAGAATTCAGAAGACACCAATTTTAACACAGTTAAAAAAAAAAATCAGCTCTATAAGATACTGTGAAAAATCAAGACATGCAAATACTTTTTACATTCAATAGCTCTTACTTGGCACAGTTTACAAACACAAGGAGTTCTTACCGCCAAGTTACGTGATGAAATCTCTGCTCTGTAACTTCGAACATCCTCCAGGTCCAGAGTGGCAACCAGCACCTCCTATGGAAAAGCTTTCAACATTAGATCACTCTACACAAACAGGTAAACAAGGCTTGGCAAAAGATTCAGCATCATCTGTAGCAAAGGAAAAGGCATGAAACGTTACTGAGGAAAGACATGGAGCTGGCACATAATGTGAGGAAATGAAGATGACGAATCTACTTTTTTCTGAAATCAAAGTGAAACCTTGTG
>VWZV01011141.1:13016-33390 GCA_013397155.1 Irena cyanogastra
TTTTTTTTTTATCAAAATAATTTTCAAGCAACAGATTCAGCATTTGATTACCTGATCTCCTCCTCAGGACTGTGGTGTCTCCACTGGATTGGCATACACGTAGGAACAGCTACATCATCAGGACATGACAGAGCAAAGTTCACTTTTACCCTGGGATAAGGATTCACTTTACTTGCCTAAGCAATAGTACAGAAGAATTCAGAAGACACCAATTTTAACATAGTTAAAAAAAAAAATCAGCTCTATAAGATACTGTGAAAAATCAAGACATGCAAATACTTTTTACATTCAATAGCTCTTACTTGGCACAGTTTACAAACACAAGGAGTTCTTACCGCCAAGTTACGTGATGAAATCTCTGCTCTGTAACTTCGAACATCCTCCAGGTCCAGAGTGGCAACCAGCACCTCCTATGGAAAAGCTTTCAACATTAGATCACTCTACACAAACAGGTAAACAAGGCTTGGCAAAAGATTCAGCATCATCTGTAGCAAAGGAAAAGGCATGAAACGTTACTGAGGAAAGACATGGAGCTGGCACATAATGTGAGGAAATGAAGATGACGAATCTACTTTTTTCTGAAATCAAAGTGAAACCTTGTGTCTACAAAACTGGGTCATAATTAGAACATTGCAGTCTTTGCCCTTTCTTCCTTTAGATAAGGGAATCTCAATTAACAGGGTCTCTCCTCCTCATGGTGATTGCATACAAAAATTTTTTCATTAAGTTCTTCCACTGTGACAGTTCCTCCTTCCTCACAAAAGCAGGAGAGCTACTGAGGTAATCTGACTAGGAAAACACTCGGATCTAGTTGAATAGCATAATTAAAATACACCCTTTTTAGTCTAGAGACGTGGACCTAGAGTCTGGAATGCCTAGGAAGTGTTGAGCATAAATGTCCTAGCAGCTATGAGGTGAATACATTACCACATCATCGAGTGAAAACTGGGATCCTTGTGCAACTGTTTCTCCATTCATGGAAATCATGGCACAGCCATCATAATACAGACGATCACCATCACAGCCTTTCTGGTTTGCTAAAATATATATTCCACCATTCTGCCAGGGAAACAAACATGCAGGGAAGAAAAATAAAAAGCTGTTCAAAATATAGCACCTGGCAGGATGTTAAAAATCAAAATGTAATTTCTCAGTTCCTGCCCTTCTTATAAATTTCCTCTCCCTTTACATTGTGAATGATTTATGGCTGGGATTCTCTCTTGACAGGAGTCTTTATTAGTAGCAAGAGTCATTCCCTCAACCCAAACAGAGAGAGCTGCACTTCTAAATTGAAATTCTGAGTTCAAATTGAGGCTGGGAAAAGCAGGAAGGTGATGCCAGAAGCTTGGATATCAGAGGAGAGAGAGCAGATACTGTTAAATGTAAGCCAAGCATGTTAAATTACAATGACGAAGCAGCTTTTTCACAGTATAATGTACACTCATTGCTTTATTTTTGTCCCCGTCACTGTTAGATAGGATTACAGTCCAAATACTTAATGTCTTTTCATTTTTCAAACAAACAGAACTTTCCAATTAGAAAAGTGCACACCTTTGCTGTGGCAGAATTCACCAGATCCACCCGGGCGTGAGCCTTCCGCAGCACGTGGTGACTCCCGGAGGAGTTGGTGAAAATTTCCACGCCATCAAGTCCCATCTCAATGTGAGGGCTGTCACACAAAAATAAATCACTACTCTGCTGTGAAAACTGCAAGTATCATCAAAAAATCACTGACAAACAGAAACATCTATGTCACCGTCAGTTTTCTGCATGCCTTAGCTCAAACAAGGATAGGGTTTTCAAAAATATCTGTTCTCTTGCATTGCCCAACTTTTCTGTCAAAGACCAGCAGTGGCTGCAGAGGTCAGGAGGGCTTTTGCTCATTCTGTTCTAAATGAAATGCCTTTGATTCTACGGAATGCCAGGTCTCAAAGAAAGAGAGAATAACGTAATCTTGGTCTGAAAGGGCAACGTGGATATACACTGCACAGTCTGTTGTTATCCCATTTTCCTTGTCTCTCAGTAAGTCCAAAAACAGAACCACAAGAAGAAGATTTTTACTGCTTTTTTTCTTTTTCCAGTGTCATAAGAAAGAAATACTAAAAAAAAAAAATCACATCTTCAACACACCACACCTTCTGTAAATACAAGGAAATTAATGTAAGTGGGAGATTTGGAAAAATATCAGGAATGTGAGCACTAGAGTTATCAGTCATTTATTTCCTTAGGTCACTCTCTTCATTCTGCTTCTTTTTGGTATTTCTCCCCTACCTTCTTGTTTAGAGTTGATTTAATTTAACAACCAACATTTCTTTGCTATCCTGCACCTAGCCTAATGAGGTGCTTCCCATGATATAATTGTATTTTACCTTACTGGCACTCTCTGAAAGACAAATTATATAGAAGAATAATAAGCACACCTTTTCAACCATTTATTTCAGGCAGCTCCAGGTTATGTTTTAGTTTACTTTTTATTTCTTCTTCTCCTTTACCTGTTTGGTGCCCACAGTTCTTCACATATTTCTGCCCCTAGGCACGTATCTTTGGTTGCTAGCACTGCATCCCCAAAAGGAACAGTTTCCTGAGGAAAAACAAGAACATTCTTACACACACGCAGTGGAACAAGCTATTCAATTCAAAAACTTCACTACAAATCTTAAGAAAATATAAAAATTGAACGCTTACTTATGTGAAATTAGTGACACAATATCAATCACATTATACCTTCTTTCATTTTATACCAAGTCTCAGTAAAAAAAAAAAAATTCTGAAATGCAAATTTCTGGACTGATTGAAATTTTGTGTTTTAATTTCAGTAGTATTCAGATCCAGTGCTTTGCTTAAGGACAGGAATTAAACAATCTACAAAACAGACTGTCTGTTGCTAGGAATCACACTCATGCTTCAGTGGGAACTAACATAAATTTTAAATCCTTTTGAACTAAGAAGGTTTAAATTATTTTTAATTTTTTTTAACCTTAAAAAACACATATTCAATTCTAGTCTCAAGCACAGATAAACTCAGTTCCAAAATTGTGCAAAATATGGCAATGTTCTGTATGTACAAATAACCGAGGCAGATCTAAAATTTACTTGCTTTGCTGCCACATACTAACATAAAAAATGTTAAATTATGCTCTCATTTAATGTAACTTAGAACCACCACTGAAACACATGAATCTACAACATGACTGGCAGCAGAATTTTGGAGGCTACAGTTTTTAATTACTGAATCTGGAAGATGCTAAAGTTGAAAAAAAAAAAAAACAGTTTACCTGTCCAGTCACTTCCTGAATTATCCTGGGCAGAAAATATTCCTCCACATGCCTAAATCAAGTTTATAGATTGTGAATACATCATTACATAAATCACAGCATAAAAACTGGTTCTCATCTCACCTTCTAACATTGGTTAAAGAAACCGTACTGAAGTTGTACAGTGTTTAAAAAATGAAAAAACACCTTCATATTCTCTGTGGAATTAATCAGAAATGCTAACATTTTAAGATAGCAACATCTGTGCATCAGAAAGGCATGGTAAGCAATGCCCCATCCTGGCTAGAAAGCAGACCTAACAAAGAACATGCAAGACAAATGCCAGCTGGAAGTTTCTCTTTTTGCAGGGTTACTACAAGCAGAACCGACTGGGACTCAGAGGAGGGACCAGAAGTGCTTGGCTGGAAACATTCCCTGACTACAAGATGAGTGCACAGCATCAGAGATGAGTGCCAGGCGTGTTCTGCAGAATCACAAGGTAGGCAGCTTTCATTCTCTGCAGTTGTTGATATTCTGACAGAGCTCATCCATTTCAGTGTTTGCCAGTTCAGTGCTGGGATGCAGCAATCCAGCAGATAAACACAGCCCCTTCAGTCCTGAGCTGGCTGTTCTTGGAAAACACACACCAGGAAAATGACACTTTACACTTGCTGTAGGATCAAGCAGCTCCACTTTTTCTTCCAGCTCAACAACTCAGAGTTTGACTGCTCAATAAGTTTCCTAACCAAGCTGCAACCACGTAGCTTAGCTGACTCTGTCCTGCTGCTCTCCCTGTAGCAGCCAACGAGGATTTGCTCTAGGTATTTCAACCCTGTTGCTGTGGCTGCAAACAGCAAGCTGTGTTTTTTAACACAATTCTTACAGCTGCCAGCATACCTTGCTTTGCTCCATGGGGTGAACCATCGAAGTTCCCTGTAGTTTCCTGCATTTGCCAGTGATATTTTTGGTCTGATCAGAAGAATCTTCCTTAATTCATAAAACAAAACAGGAAAACTGAGTTAACACATGATGTACAGCCAAACAAGGCTATATACAAACACTGATTAAGATCAACTTCTTTTTTTCTTTTATAATGTAACATTTTTAAAGTTTCTTGCAGACTCAAAGGGTTTTTTCTGAACCCTTTCAGAAAGCAGTGGGAATTTAGTTTCCACAAATGAGAAAAGAAAAAACAGATCATGAGAAACCTTAGTTGTCTCTCTCAAAATTTGGCAAATAGGAAGATAAATCCATCACTCTACCTAGCACTGAAGAATCTTGCTTGAAGACCAAACTGGTGTCTGAAAAGATAATTTGTGACCTCACAAAACACATCAAGAACTACTTACTTATTTAAAAAGATCACTCGACAATTGTAGCGAACATTTCTGTGCAGAACAGGCCTGTGAAAATAAGAAGCAAAATTAACAGTGACTACACTCACTAAATGAAATTATAAAAAGCTATGGAATCCACTTTACTGCAAAAACTATTTGCAAGTTCTCACTAGAGGTAATCAAGCAAAACAATATATCAAGTTTTAGCTTCTAATTTTTTTAGTTATAGTAGTAAGTTTGAAAAAATCTGAGTTACTGATTGTGCTGTCAATCTCAGATATATCAACATGAGCCTTAGGAACATGAGTAGACCAGAAGATTCCTCATGGCTGGGCCAGGTTATTTAATCAAACACGACCTCCTGTGATACTGCCAATCCAGTTCAAAAATCAAACTAGCTTTACACATTTATATCAGTACTAACACATTAATTTTACAGATACAATTTATCACCCTTCCGTGTCAGCACAAGGCTTACAATGGCTTCAGTGATTTTCACATACACGTATGTTGCTTTAAGGTGTCTGTCAGTGAAAGCAGCCCCACATTCCTACAGGACAGTCAATTTATAAAGCCCTTTGAGTTACACCTCACACAAAGTCTGACCTGCGGCAATAACTACCAGACATTAAAGTTTCCAATATATAACTGTAATTATCCTATTCATCTCTTGAAGGGCTTAGCCACCAACAATCTTTGGAAGGATTATCTTTCAGAAAGTGTTCTGCACATTGCAGTCACTTGTAACTGCACATTGCAGTTTTAATTACCTGGTCATGGTAATTAAAAGGGGAAAAGTAATGCAGTTCCTAAGATATGTTTGACAGTTTAGTGCAGAGCCCTTGTTATCCAGAGCACGGCACAAGCAGCATTCCCTAAGGGCTTACCCCTTTACCACAGGTACACAAAAAAAAAATAAACTTACATTCCCACATCACAGATAATATCTTCAGTAGCTGGAGACTCCAAGAGCTTTTCCAGAACTTGAAACGAATGCAAGAGTGTGTCTGACTCATAATAGTGATCTGCGCAGCCGTAACCACTATGTATAGAAACAAGGAGAAATCAAAAATTCAGCCAGATCAGCACCAGAGCCAAAGAACCCAAACTACTTCTGACAGGGAACATTTCACCCACACTGGTAATTTGTATAGAAAATGAAGAAGCAGTGCTGCAAACACCATTCCTACTTACAGCGTTTAAAACTCTGCACCGTTTTATATCACCCCATGATATTCCTTCCAAGGACAGCAGCCTGGGCCCAGGCAGAAATCAAAGCACTACAGTTCGCCTGAAGGAAAACTGACTGAAACAGGTCAAAAATTATCGCTACCAGTCAGGTTTCCAAGACAAGAGACCCAATCCTGTGCTCACAAGTACAGTGCTTTTCTTTGCACCGACAGCCGCACGCTGTAAGTACGGCTTTGGGCACTGCAGCACCACGGGGCTGATGCACTTCCTGACTGCTCTTCCACAGTCAACCGGGATCGCACCAAACCCAGCGCCAGCAAAGCGCCCTTACCAGATTTCGAGCTCTGGCCCAAGCCGGTACCGGGCTCCTTTGCTCTTGGCGATGGCGATACCTGGAAGAGTGTCGGGAGCGCAGTGCGTGAAACAGGCACGGGCTGCGCTGCGCCGCCCGCGGGAGGAGGGAAGGAAGGAGGGAGCGGGAGAGGCTCCCTGATGGCCGGGGACAGCCAGCCGTCTCGGCACTCACTTCTGAAAATCCTCTCCAGGTTGCCCTCAAAGTCCAGAGCCCACTGGTTGAGGGCGCAGGTGGCCACGGTCACTGCCCGGCCCATGGCGGCCCCGCCGCCTTCCCCGCTGCTTCCGGGGCGGTGCCGGGGCGGGGCTGCCGGTCCCGCCTCCGGCCGCTCCTCCGGCGGCTGCTCCCGTCCCTCCTCCCGGCCCCTCCTCCGCTCCCGGCAGCAGCACCTGCGCCGTCGGCGCTTCAAGCACCGGCTCCACGCAGGCGCGGTGTCCACGCGCGCTGTGGCTCCTCCGGCGCCGTGTGCTGCTGCACACCCTTATGCGCCTTCCGCAGTTATATCTCCCCAGAGCCCTGAATAACGGGAATGCAGCCTTAGCCCTTTACTTAGCCCAGCAGCTTCTTTGAACTGTGCCTCAGACCGAGTTCAGAGTCTCATTTCAGAAGGTAGCTGGAACGGGGTGAAACGTTCTGTGTGTTCTCATTTCAGCATCATGCCGGCAGGTCTCAGGGTGCTGTGCCCAGAAAGGGTGACTTCTTCAAAGTCCAATCTCCTCTCTTGTGTCCCTCATCGCACATTTGGCTGCCATGAGCCGCCTTACACAGAGGATTCTAACTTCTTTCTGTACTAGAATCAGAATCATTTAGGTTGGAAAAGACCTGTAAGATCACTGAGTCCAACCACTAATCCAGCACTGCCAAGCACACTGCTAAAGCATGTCCCGAAGTGCCACATACACACGGCTTTTACCTCTAGCAGTGGTGACTCCACCACCGCCCTGGGCAGTCTGTTCCAAAGCCTGCCAACCCTTTCCATGAATAAACTTTTTAATATCTGCTCTAAACAAGCCTTGGCACAACTTGAGGCCATTTTCTCTTCTCTTGTCGCTTGTCACTTAGGAGAAGGGCATACAGGCTACAAGCCTCCCTTCAGGGAGTTGTGGAGTGTAAGATCCCCTCCTTGTGCCTCCTTTACTCCAGGCTGAGACCACGCTCCCGTCCCTCCCCCCAGATCCTGTCCCAGATCCATTCCCTTCTCTGAGCACACTCCAGCAAATCAATGTCTTGGATTAAGTGCCCAAAACTGACCTCACGATTCAAGGTGGGGGCCTCAGCAGTGGCCAGAACAGGGGGACGGTCACTACCCTGGTCCTGCTGGCCACACTATTGCTGACATATGCCAGGATGCCATTGTCCTTCTTGGCCACCTGAGCTCGTGTTCAGAAGCTCTCGGCCAGCACCCGCAGGTCTTTTTCTGCGGGGCCATTGGAAATTGCACAGAACTATCAGTGGAATGGGAGAGTTTAATAACGACTCAAGGCGGCCCAGTCTGGCTTAAGGGCTCCACGGCCGCAGAGGGGCTCTGACCCAAGTGCAGGTGTAACCCATTTCCCTGGACACCAGTTCCCACTCCTCCAGAACGCTGGGGTTTATTCAGCGCTCCCTCCTGCCCGGTGGCCGCTGCGCCTCCCGCCGCGCGTTCCCGGCGGAGCGCGGGTCCCGGGGCAGGGGGCGGAGCCTGCGCCCCTCGCGCTCCTCGGCCCATGGGACGAGCGCGCGCCACCAATGAGCAGCCGAGGGACCGGCGGGGCGCGGCGGGGATTGGCTGATGCCGTGGGGCGGGGGCGGGGCCCGCAGGTGCCGATGCCGGCTGAGAGGCCGCTAGAACGGCAGAGGCGGAGCGGCGGCGGCCGGGGCGGCCGCGGGGAGCGGTGCGAAGGTGATCCCCCCGTCAGTGATCCCCCCGTCAGTGATCCCCCCGTCAGTGATCCCCCCGTCAGTGATCCCCGGCGAGAGAGTGGCCTCGGCCCCGTAGGTGAGTGCGCTCCTTCCTTATCGTGTCTGGGATCGGGCCTGGAAGGGAGCCAGCCGTGTGGGCAAAGGAGAGCGACGAGCCGCCTTCCCCTCACATCGCTTCTGAAAAGAAGCCTACGGAGGGAGGACTAAAGGAAATGGCCTTAAGGCGAGATAGTAGAGATTCGGATTAGATGCGAGAACATTTTTTTCGCAGTTGATGTGGTCAGGCGTTGGAACAGGTTGCCCAGGAGGAGGTGGATGCAGAGGGTATGACCAGGCTCAGTCAATGTCCAGATAATGGATCAAGTTAGCCGTGCTGATGCACATAGAGTCGGGACGTCAGTCCGTAGTTCCGATTATAGGATGATGATCTTTACCATAAAAAGTGTTTGATCAGAACAAAAGAAAGCTACAGTGCATGTTCCACAGAGATAATTGCGTCGTGCCGAGTAAATAATTCTCCATTACCACTGATTTTTGACTTAGATGGGATTATATCTTGTTTTCTATGGTGTAAATGACATATATGAAGCAAGGACTCTGGGCAAAAGTATCCAGTTGACAAAGTCCGGTACCGAAAATGTTACAGCAGTAGCAATTTCTCAAATTAAAAAAGACAGTTAAGTTACAGAGGTTTAGGACAATGTGGTGAAACTTTTTTTTTCCTTTCACCTCTACACGTAAGTAATAAGCCATATATTATCTATGCATCTTAAAAGAAATTTCCAGTTAGCAAGGAGTTTAATAGATTACTTTGATATCAGTGTTCTGATTATGTTTTGCTGACTGTAAGCTCATAGGGAGTTAATCGGGGAAAATTTTTTGCTTCCACCCCCAAATTTAGTGTTGTCTGAAGTCTATATAATAGGTTTTAGTAAGTTTTATTTGTGATTCTCTTGTAGAGGCATAAGACTTACTGAGAACCAGCTGGAGTAATAGGATTCATATTTTCTTTCCTACAGGACATCATGGCAGGCCACCAGGAGAAAAAAGGCGCTGAAGAAAGAAAACACCAAAACATGCAAAATGATACTAAAGCATCTCAAGGCCAGTGGGGAAGAGCATGGTGAGAGAAGCCAATGACCCTAAGTAGTCCTTGTATTTCCAATTGCTTCATTCTTCGTCTTAGAGATGCTGTATTCCTTTCAGCCTTCTCTCTGTTAATAACAGATTTTTGTGTTGCCCTGCTCTGGAAAGCTCATGGGTAATTTGCTGTAGCAACAGGTGCTGAAGAAGAGTTCTTCAAGTTTTTTAAGGCAGAGAGTTTGCCAGATGGTTTGGGTTAAAACNCACTAATCCAGCACTGCCAAGCACACTGCTAAAGCATGTCCCGAAGTGCCACATACACACGGCTTTTACCTCCAGCAGTGGTGACTCCACCACCGCCCTGGGCAGTCTGTTCCAAAGCCTGCCAACCCTTTCCATGAATAAACTTTTTAATATCTGCTCTAAACAAGCCTTGGCACAACTTGAGGCCATTTTCTCTTCTCTTGTCGCTTGTCACTTAGGAGAAGGGCATACAGGCTACAAGCCTCCCTTCAGGGAGTTGTGGAGTGTAAGATCCCCTCCTTGTGCCTCCTTTACTCCAGGCTGAGACCACGCTCCCGTCCCTCCCCCCAGATCCTGTCCCAGATCCATTCCCTTCTCTGAGCACACTCCAGCAAATCAATGTCTTGGATTAAGTGCCCAAAACTGACCTCACGATTCAAGGTGGGGGCCTCAGCAGTGGCCAGAACAGGGGGACGGTCACTACCCTGGTCCTGCTGGCCACACTATTGCTGACATATGCCAGGATGCCATTGTCCTTCTTGGCCACCTGAGCTCGTGTTCAGAAGCTCTCGGCCAGCACCCGCAGGTCTTTTTCTGCGGGGCCATTGGAAATTGCACAGAACTATCAGTGGAATGGGAGAGTTTAATAACGACTCAAGGCGGCCCAGTCTGGCTTAAGGGCTCCACGGCCGCAGAGGGGCTCTGACCCAAGTGCAGGTGTAACCCATTTCCCTGGACACCAGTTCCCACTCCTCCAGAACGCTGGGGTTTATTCAGCGCTCCCTCCTGCCCGGTGGCCGCTGCGCCTCCCGCCGCGCGTTCCCGGCGGAGCGCGGGTCCCGGGGCAGGGGGCGGAGCCTGCGCCCCTCGCGCTCCTCGGCCCATGGGACGAGCGCGCGCCACCAATGAGCAGCCGAGGGACCGGCGGGGCGCGGCGGGGATTGGCTGATGCCGTGGGGCGGGGGCGGGGCCCGCAGGTGCCGATGCCGGCTGAGAGGCCGCTAGAACGGCAGAGGCGGAGCGGCGGCGGCCGGGGCGGCCGCGGGGAGCGGTGCGAAGGTGATCCCCCCGTCGGTGATCCCCCCGTCAGTGATCCCCCCGTCAGTGATCCCCGGCGAGAGAGTGGCCTCGGCCCCGTAGGTGAGTGCGCTCCTTCCTTATCGTGTCTGGGATCGGGCCTGGAAGGGAGCCAGCCGTGTGGGCAAAGGAGAGCGACGAGCCGCCTTCCCCTCACATCGCTTCTGAAAAGAAGCCTACGGAGGGAGGACTAAAGGAAATGGCCTTAAGGCGAGATAGTAGAGATTCGGATTAGATGCGAGAACATTTTTTTCGCAGTTGATGTGGTCAGGCGTTGGAACAGGTTGCCCAGGAGGAGGTGGATGCAGAGGGTATGACCAGGCTCAGTCAATGTCCAGATAATGGATCAAGTTAGCCGTGCTGATGCACATAGAGTCGGGACGTCAGTCCGTAGTTCCGATTATAGGATGATGATCTTTACCATAAAAAGTGTTTGATCAGAACAAAAGAAAGCTACAGTGCATGTTCCACAGAGATAATTGCGTCGTGCCGAGTAAATAATTCTCCATTACCACTGATTTTTGACTTAGATGGGATTATATCTTGTTTTCTATGGTGTAAATGACATATATGAAGCAAGGACTCTGGGCAAAAGTATCCAGTTGACAAAGTCCGGTACCGAAAATGTTACAGCAGTAGCAATTTCTCAAATTAAAAAAGACAGTTAAGTTACAGAGGTTTAGGACAATGTGGTGAAACTTTTTTTTTCCTTTCACCTCTACACGTAAGTAATAAGCCATATATTATCTATGCATCTTAAAAGAAATTTCCAGTTAGCAAGGAGTTTAATAGATTACTTTGATATCAGTGTTCTGATTATGTTTTGCTGACTGTAAGCTCATAGGGAGTTAATCGGGGAAAATTTTTTGCTTCCACCCCCAAATTTAGTGTTGTCTGAAGTCTATATAATAGGTTTTAGTAAGTTTTATTTGTGATTCTCTTGTAGAGGCATAAGACTTACTGAGAACCAGCTGGAGTAATAGGATTCATATTTTCTTTCCTACAGGACATCATGGCAGGCCACCAGGAGAAAAAAGGCGCTGAAGAAAGAAAACACCAAAACATGCAAAATGATACTAAAGCATCTCAAGGCCAGTGGGGAAGAGCATGGTGAGAGAAGCCAATGACCCTAAGTAGTCCTTGTATTTCCAATTGCTTCATTCTTCGTCTTAGAGATGCTGTATTCCTTTCAGCCTTCTCTCTGTTAATAACAGATTTTTGTGTTGCCCTGCTCCGGAAAGCTCATGGGTAATTTGCTGTAGCAACAGGTGCTGAAGAAGAGTTCTTCAAGTTTTTTAAGGCAGAGAGTTTGCCAGATGGTTTGGGTTAAAACACACTCCTTTCAAAAAAGAAAAGCAAATCATAAAAAATTGGTAAAATTTCTGGTTCCTTCAAGGAAAGAAATATTTCCTGAGATTTGGAAAACAGGCATCCTGGCATCTGTGGCATTCCCAGCTGACAAGTCCTACTGTAGCAAGATTTGTGACTCATGTCCCAGTTCCCAAAGAGTTGGGCGGGTATTAGTTGGGTGTTGTACTGCAGCCGGGAACAGCAACAGTGGCACAAAAAGGTCAACATATGGCTGTCCATGGTCTGTCTTTTCCAAGTTCTCAAGCTTTCCATCCTGTTCTTGGGATTCCATTATCACTTCCAGCTGAATACTCCACCAGTTAGAGCCATGATTGCCATCAAAAAATGTGAAGTCTGTAATAATAATCTGGTTCTTGGAGGGGAGATTGTAACTAATCTCTTGCTCTGATCAACTAGCATAATTTTAAAGCAGTTTGTGGTGAAGTGTATTCTGTACTGAGCTGTTTATGGCTGTTTGACCCTCAGACATGTCGATGCCCTGAACACATTTTCAGTTTTATCCAGTTAAGTCTAGAAGATCCACTGAAAAAATTGTCTGATGTAACTCATCTCTCTGAAACCTGGGGAAACAAAATGCTCTGTTTTGGATTACAGGGAGGTGGACTGGTTTTCCTTGGCAAGCATCCTTTTCCTGCTCATGTTTGCACCATTGATTGTATATTACTTCATCATGTCCTGTGCCCAGTACCAGTGCTCTCTGACAGATCCACTCCTGGACTTGCTTATGGGGAATAAGCATCTGTCTGACATCTGGAACAGGACTCCCATGCTGACCTATAGGGCTGCTGCCATTTATTCCCTTTGGATCACTTTCCAGGTACATTACTGAGTTATGATCTGGATGCAGTGTCTGGTTTCTCACACAGCTGGTGAATGAATCCTTTTGCACAAAGGGTGGTGGAATGCTGCACTGGCATTTACTCTTTGGTGTTTCACAATTTCCAAGGTATTTTGGAATCCAAACTGTCCAAGCCTATGCACTTGGAAAATAAGTATGATGGGAATATACAGAAATATTCCTTGGGTGACATATTCCTTAATGAGGTTTTTAAGAAAAAGCAGCTATATAACAACAATATCCATTTGTTTTAAATTAATACACAAGAAATAAATCAAAATAAAAGGATGAGAATCTGAATGTGGTTACCAACTGTCCTGCCTCCTCACCAAAAATGGATGACAACCTTACGTGAAATACATCTTTAGAGCTGTAATTTAGATGTATTACTAGCCTAAAATCACAACAGCTAAATATTGCCATTTTGGCTGCACCCAATACTTACTAGAAACCTATTAGAAATGTTATATTTGGTATATGTATGTAAGGGATAGTGTTTTGAGGGGTTTTGTCTTGTCTGTATTTACTGCGAATACATTCTTGCTCTTTTAGGTGGTTTTGTATATGTTCATTCCTGATTTCTGCCATAAATTTCTCCCTGGGTATGTGGGAGGTGTACAAGAAGGTGCTGTCACCCCTGCTGGTAAGGTCTTCCTTGGAATACATGCACACCATGCCATCTTCTGAAATTATAGTGTTTCTGTTCCTAGAGTCTTTAATAACCCATGTGTAACCAGTGGAAATGTGGACATAAATGCTCTCACATTCCTCAAATATTGAGTTCAAACAAAACTAGAAAGCAATCTAGGTCATCTTGTAGAATAAGTTATAGCATTTCTATCTCTTATAATTAGTAAAACTGTTGATCTGGTAGGCACCACACCAGCAATGGAAAAGTACTGGTTGATAATTTTGGCACTTAAAATTGTCAGTTGACTATTGCTGGTATTTGACAAGATAGCTTTACCTGCTCAAGCTCCATTAACCCAAGGGACTTGGACAAAATGTGTGATGTGAACTGTTACTGGTGGCTTGTTACTCTAGTCGGTTGTGGGGAAAGTCTAAATTCAGTTTTGTGAGGAGAAAAACTCAGCCTAACAAAGCTTAATGGGTACAACAGAGTCTAAAAGAACTTTCAGAAAATTGCCTCGAGATATTTAATTGGGAGATGAGGAGAGACAGGTCATTTCATGGGCACTTGATTGAGCTTCTGTGTATTCTGTGCATACCCATATTAATTAAAAGCTGTATTAATGCAGGGTCACTAACACTCCATTTTTTATTCATATTTCAGGTGTTGTGAATAAATATGAAATCAATGGACTTCAGGCCTGGATCATTACCCATGTGCTTTGGTTTGCAAATGCTTCTTGCTTCCACTTCTTTTCACCTACCATCATTTTTGACAACTGGATTCCTCTCCTGTGGTGTGCCAATATCTTGGGTTATGCAGTGTCCACGTTTGCAATGATCAAAGGCTACTTTTTCCCCACCAATGCCAAAGACTGGTATGTGAATTTTAGTAATGAGAGAATACTAGTTATCAGAGATTAAAATTGTTAAATAAAATCAGGTATATAAATTGTATGACAGTATATTTCACTGGCACAGAGAGCTAGGCCAGTGTATGGCAGTGGTTCTTTGCCTCACCAGCACCATCACCTGTGTTTCGTGCTGCACCTCACGGGACTGGCAGCCTGTGTCACAGATACACCCATCCTAAAAATAGTTTTACTTAGACTGTTCAGAAGTGTTACCAAGAGTAAACTCGGGCACTTCTGAAATTCTACAATTTATGTCTGTTAATGTAATACTTTGGTCAGGTCAGTTTGTGTTACCTTGCACAACATTACATGGTTTTATGATTTTTATTATCACTACATCAAAGTAATCTGAATTGTGTAGTCAGAGTAGCAATTACTTGTATTTGTACATAACTCTGCATTTCTAATTTTTTTTATGTTTTACAGCAAATTCACTGGAAACTTCTTTTATGACTACATGATGGGGATTGAATTTAACCCTCGAATAGGGAAGTGGTTTGATTTCAAGCTGTTCTTCAATGGGCGCCCTGGGATTGTGGCCTGGACTCTAATCAACCTTTCCTTTGCTGCCAAACAACAGGAGCTGTACGGTGAAGTGACAAACTCCATGATCCTTGTCAATGTCCTCCAGGTAAATTCCAAGGAGGAAATTAAGAAACCAGTTTGGAAATAAGCCAGTATGAAAGTAGGAAAAAAACTCCTTCCATGGAAATGAAACTGAGGCATTTTTTCCTGGCCTGAAAAAAAGCTCATTCAGTGATGGGACTTCTTTGGATTTATTCCCTGATCTGTGTAAATGGAAGCTTGCTCAATAGAAGCTCTGTCCTTCTTCTTTGTAACCCTGTGATTCTAAGCTGAAGAGAGATCAGGGTGGCCAGTTGTGTGTTCACTTCCCAAGTGTTTGTCCTTGAGTTGTACACTTGCCTTAGCCATCCTGTTATTGCTTTACCTGTCTAGAGAGATAGATATTGTATATCCAGGTAAGTTGTATTTCTGTGATTAGTTCTTCTTAACCATGTTCAGAAATGTCTGGTTTTGAAGTGTTAACAGGAAAACACCAATGAATTTTGAGATCACATCACAAGGCAGCACAGACATTGAGCTGATGCTGTTAAACAGGGTAACTGGTGACAGTGCTCTGTTATTAATGTGAAACTTTTCTGTTGCAGGGTATTTATGTTCTGGACTTCTTTTGGAATGAAGCCTGGTACTTGAAAACTATTGATATCTGCCATGATCATTTTGGATGGTATTTGGGCTGGGGAGACTGTGTTTGGTTGCCTTACCTCTATACTTTGCAGGTAAAAATGTGTACATTGTGTATTTGGGCTAACAGGAATGAAACTTTCCAGAAACATTCATTCTAGCAGTTCAATTTGTACCTTAAATGTTTCTATGTAGTCTGACTGTTGAGAAATTTTTGCAACATTCTTTGTAACAATTCTCTTGTAGGAAGGCTTCCTGTCCCTGCATGGATTTGACATCTTTTCCTCTCCTGCCCTTCTTTTGTGCCTGTTTCTGTCACTGATGATTGTGTCTGCATACTTTTCTAAATCCTTTCAGTTACCTTTCTTTTTACTCCTGCTTGTCTTTTGGTTAGTGGTGGTTTGTTTGGGTTTTGTTCCTTGGGGTTTTCCTTCTGTCCAGTTTGCATACTTGCAACTTCTCTCTTTTTGTTTCACAAAGAGGTGCAATTTTGGAGAGAGAAAGAGAGAAGGAAACTCTAGGATGCAGAGTGTTCTGAAAGTTTTGTGCAGTTTTATTATTGCAGTAGATTTTTCTATTCCTTCTTCTGGTCTGTTGTGGGTCACTGTAGTCAAGGAATTGCTCTGGCATGCTGAGCCTCTGTTGGAAGTAAATGGCTGATTGTTTTTGTGCTCCCCAGGGTCTGTATTTGGTTTACCATCCTGTCCAGCTGTGCACAGCTCATGCCGCAGGGGTTTTGACGTTGGGCTTGCTGGGTTATTACATCTTCAGAATGACCAACCACCAGAAGGACCTGTTCCGTCGCACCAATGGCAACTGCAGGATCTGGGGGAAGAAGCCGGAGTACATTGAGTGCTCCTACACATCCGTGGATGGAACCAAGTACTACAGCAAGCTGATGACCTCAGGATTTTGGGGCTGGGCACGTCATTTCAACTACACAGGAGACCTGATGGGCTCGCTGGCCTATTGCCTGGCTTGTGGCTTTGAGCACATACTGCCTTACTTCTACATCATTTACATGACCATTCTGCTCACCCACCGCTGCATTAGGGACGAGCACCGTTGTAGCAGCAAGTATGGGAAGGACTGGAAGCGCTACACTGCTGTGGTGCCCTACCGGCTCCTACCTGGAATATTTTAAGGCTAACACAGGATGCAGGGGAAAGAAATAAGAAGAAACATGCAGGCATGCCATGTTTAAAGTAACTGAAGTGAGGCACTGAAATGCCCTACTTTTTAGAGGACTCTTTTAATTGGAATACCCCTCTGAATCTCCCCATTTTCAAATTAACTTGGAACTTAAGGAAAGATGCATGTGTTGAGACTCCTGAGAAATTCCAAAGCTGGAGGTGGCCTTACCCTTAATGGTAGCAGGGTTCTGGAAGCAGTTTGCAGTGCTTCAGGAGAGAAGAAAAAGAGATTTGTCATCTCTTTAGGAAAGAAGTTTTCTGATGCTGATGCTTGTGACCATCAGAACCTACAACTGGGAACAACTGCAAAGGAGGTTTGATTGTTGGTTGCTTGTCAAGAGATGGATGGTGGAAATACTGAACTGCAGAAGCTGGTCTGAAATAACCGTTATAATCTGAAACAAAATAAACTGTTACAAATTAGTGCAATTTTCAACACCTGACAATAGAGAACATGACCAACTGAGTTTTATTTTGCTACTGAAATCAGACTTTATGAAGCTACTGAGCTGTGCTTCTTGGGCTGAAGTAGAGTTAATTCTTTTCATAGTAGCTGGTATGGGCATAGTTTTGGATTTGAGCTGAGACAGTGTTGATAACACAGGGATGTTTTCACTATTGCTGAGCAGTGTTTACACAGCATCAAGGCCTTTTCTGCATCTCACCCCACCCACCAGGGAGTGGGCCGGGTGGGCACAGTGAGTTGGGAGGGGACACAGGCAGGATAGCTGGCCCCAGCTGACCCAAAGAATATCTATCCCAGGCCATATAGCATTGTGCTCAGCACATAAAGCTGGAGGAAGAAGGAAGTGGGAGATGTCAGGCGTGATGGTATTTGTCATTCCAAGTCACCATGACATGTGACATCCCTGCTTTCCTGGAGATGGCTGAACATCTGCCTGCAGGTGGCAAGTGGGGAGTAGATCCCTTATTTTGCTTTGTTTGTGTGCAGTTTTCCCTTTACACATTAAACCCATGAGTTCTCTCCCTTTCCTGATTCCCTCCCCCATCCCACCGTGGGGGAGTGAGCAAACAGCCATGTGGGGCTGAGGTGCCAGCTGGGGTTAAACCATGGCAGTCCTTTTTGGTGCCTAACATGGAGCTCAAAGGGTTTGAGATAAGAGCAGCTTTGGCTGGAATGTGCTGGATTGGATTTGTAGCTGTTGGTGCTGTTGAGTCATCAGGCTCCTGTGCTTGCTGTGGGGCTTGTTAGGGGTTTCATTTTGATTTTGCTGCTGGCTGTAGTTCTTCTCCTCTCCTTGTGCTGTGCCTGAGGACACTTGGATGACAGCCCTGGTGACACACCTGGGCTGGCAGGTGGTCAGGGCAGCACTGCTGTTTCTGTGCTGCTGGAACTCCAGTGTGAGCTTGAGTCAAGGGAGCTGTGACCTATGGGTGAGCCCAGATGGGAACAGGATGCCCCCAGACATTAGTGGCTGGGAAAAAGCCCATGGCAGAGCAGGAACCTCTCAGAGCATCTGTGGTCATGGTTATGTCCATGCCCAAGAAGGGATTGTGGCCCAAGGATAAACCTGAAGCCTCTGTGGCTGTGGATAAGGCCAAGCAGGTACTCCTTGAAACATCAATGCCTGTGTATGGGGTCATGCTGGAGCCCCTCAGAGCCACAGCCGTGGATAAACCTCTGGCAGAGCAGTTACAGCCTCGGAGGTACTGCAGCCATTTGTAAGGCCACATCCACTTCTTTAGTGTGGGTGGAAAACTTAATTCCCTCTAGTTTGTATAAAATCATGTTTATAAAAATTTAAGGTGATAAATTCTTACATTCAGGAGAAATAAAATAGTGCTAATTTTTCTTCAGCTATTTCTTTTCTTGTTACATGGTTATCTTTCAGAGTCACTAAAGGATACAAAAGGAGCTTTTCAAAAACTTTCATTTCAAGAGCTCCTTGGAATTCTGTTTTCCAAAGTGAACCAAACAAAAAGAAAGAGCGATCATAGTATGAACTATGGATCTTGTACAAGCTTGGTATTATGTTTAAGCTAAACCATTTTTTTAAATTATTACGTATAAATATGCTGTTATTTTTTATAGTAAGGAGAAAAGTGTATATTGATGTTTTGTAGAAGCAGCTGAATGCACTGATCTTCATGGCAAGTTTGGCTGAGTTGTGTTGGTGAGTGTGTATTTTGGTTTTGTTGCATCATCCTGGAGAGGATGGTCTGGGCAGGAGAAAAAGGGTTTCTGCAAACCTAGAAAATAAATGGATCTCATATCTAGGGTTTGTTTCAGAGCTGGATCTACACACGTCCTTTTCATATGTAACCTTGGAAATTGCGCTACTCTTTTGCTGTTAATGCCAAGGTTATTTAAATATTGCAAGATAATCTGGACTCTTAATTCATGGTAGCCTTGCACAGCACAGTGTGATCCCTTCTGTTCCCTGAGAAATCTTGGCTATTTTGTGGAAGAAATTGCCCCTTCAAGGCCATTAAAAAAACCACTTTATTCTGTAAATGTCGTCCTAACATAAGCACTGTGTGAGCAGTGCTCCAAGCAGTTTACCACTAATGTCACCCTTGAAAACTGGAATCTGAAGGACCATTAGTTTGCTCATCTTCATGCCTGCGTCACTTTGTTGTATGCATGGCAGTGCTGTTACATTTGTTCCTTCCAGAATCAAAAAAAAAAATTGAGGATTTTTGGGGGTGTGTATTGGATAAACTTTTGTCCTGATATTTCCTATTTATTGATATTCTGTGGTCAGTATCACCTTTAAAGTTTGAAGATCACCTATCCAAGCTCTGTAGTATGCTGGGAATTTCAAATATAGAAGTTTCAATATTTGAAAAATGGTACTTATTTAACTTGGGTTCAATAAAACCAAAACCATAACGGGAAAGCACAGCAAAATTTTCCAGTAACTACTTGAAGCAGTAAGCAAGTAGTTTGGTTGGATTATTGTAGGAAGGAAAGTTACAAATACTCACTTGAAGAAGGCACAAGAGGCTGAGCAACTTCCAGATTGCTTTAGATCTACCTAAGGAAAAAAAATACATCCCAGGGTTGTAGTGTATAACCTTTATGGATTGTCAGTGTTCAGTTTACAGATGGAATGGAGTAGGGAGAGGGGAACTTGCAATATCTCTGGGAAGGGAGGATGCCTTCACACATGAAAAACCTCTGCCACAAATGACATTTATGAGATCAGACCTTTGCAACATAAGGGTGGTTGTAATGGAATTAGATTCCTCAGTTCCAGTTTTACTCTAACAGTGGGAATGACACCAGGAGAATATGCTATTGCCTTGCAGTGGCAGCCAAACTATTTTCTGCTTTTAATTACCAGTCTAAGGTTCTGATCATGTGTTAACCTAGAGCTGCACTGCCTAAATTGGTTCTCGTCAATAATGCAGAGTCTTCACTGTGCCTCCCCCCACCATTATTAGTGGTTTCAGGCCCCCAAGGGCTCTTGTGTCTCCCTTCTTCCCACCAATATCCCTCTGCCCCCTCTTTTCCAACATTTGCTGTGGTCATATCATCTTCCCTGTTCCTGCTGCTCTTTTCTCCACAGCAGAGGCCTCCTCAAGCTCTTTCCCTGCCCCAGTGCAGGAGGCTGAGCCCACCAGAGTGTGTCCATCTGTCCTAAAGCCCCTTTTGGAATCTGCACATGCCTGCGCAGCTCCTTTGGACGCTGCCTTCCCGTGGGAAGGTGTCCTTGTCTATAATGATGTGTGAAATGAAACTATAGACAATATTTTAAAAATTGGTATTTTAATGAAAGCATTGCACTTATACTTCTCATAGAGACCCCACAAAAA
>VWZV01011144.1:0-44871 GCA_013397155.1 Irena cyanogastra
GTGCCTTACCGGGGAGCGGCCCCCGCGCAGCGCTGCCCGCCCCGCTCCCCGGGCTGTGCCGCTGCCCGCGCTCTGCTCCGCCGGCACGGACCGGGCATTTCCCGGCCGGGCCACCTGAACCCCTCCCTCCCTGCCGCCGGTGGAGCCAGGCCGCTGTTACTTGAAAAGTTTATTTTGCCTTTGTATGGAGAAATATTATTTGTTGTAAACTCTTCTGTAATGAATCTGGAATTCTTGTAATTATTAAAGACTTTAACCGCGACTTCGCCAGGCGCGGCGCGTCCCTGGGGGACCGTGGGAGGGGACTCTCAGGGGGCTCCAGCTCACCCAGGCAGCACTTGGGGAAGATGCCGCTCAGGGAGCAGCTGTGATGGCAGCTGGTTTTGTGGGAATTCTGGTTTTCGCGGCTCCAGCGCTCCCCGTAGAAATGTTTCAGCACGCTGCACCCCACGGGGCGTGGGCAGCGGTGTGGGAGGCGGCTGAAGCACGGAGGGAGGGGGTGAGCGGGGCTGCCAGCCCCTCCGGAGCCCTTGAAGGGTTAAGCTGAGGCAGCTGCAGCATCACCGGCCTCCCCGGCCTTTTTAAATGCATCTGCTTGTTGCTGTTTCCCGGTGTAAATTAAATCGATCAGCTGCGCTCTGCCCACCCCCCACCCCCTTTAAATTAAGTAGAGCTTTTAATCAGGTGATTTATGTTGAATTTGCGGCCCTGGATGAAGCCCGCAGCCCGGGCGGGGGGAGCAGGGCTGGGGGCTCCATCAATCACTGCTCTCTCCGGGCCCGGCTTGGCGCGGCGAGAGCTGGAGTTGGTGTTTACATCATCCCGAGCTGCGGCTCTCACCAACTCCTGCTCATTTCCTGGGGTTACCAGGAGGGCAATTAAATATGATAATAAGCAGAGCAGCTGCAGC
This sequence comes from Irena cyanogastra, assembly GCA_013397155.1. NCBI lineage: Eukaryota > Metazoa > Chordata > Aves > Passeriformes > Irenidae > Irena > Irena cyanogastra. Next base: position 911 of record VWZV01011144.1, read on the forward strand.
AGAGGCGCTGGTGCTCGCTGCCGGGCTGGGGAAGGGGCACGTGCAGCTGGGTGCCCGCTGCATTCCGAGGGGACACGGGGACACGGGCATGGAGGGTCCCCGGGGGGCTGCCCTGGCTGGCACCCAGCAGAACCCACGGAGGCTGGTGGGACAGGGCTGCCTGGATGCTGGACCCCAGCAGCAAGATCCAGCTCCTCTCTGCTCTTCCTGGTAAGCCATCCTCTCTGTGGGGGCAGTCTGGGAGATGGGCGTGCCCCAAAACCGACCTCAGCACCCCACGGGCCCCACGCAGAGCTGGGGGGGACCTGCAGGACCAGAGCACCCCCGGCTGGGACCCTGCCCAGGGGCTGCCTGCAGCTCTGCCCAGCACCAGGGTCTCTGCTGAGGAGGGAGGTGGGCTAGGGTCCCTGGGAGATGGGCTATTGTCCCTGGGGAGATGGGCTAGGGTCCCTGGGAGATGGGCTAGGGTCCCTGGGAGATGGGCTAGGGTCCCTGGGAGGTGGGCTAGGGTCCCTGGGAGATGGCTCCGGGGCACTGAAGGATCTGGAGGTGCTGCCCTCGGGAGCCCCTGAGCAGGAGGGGTGTGTCGGGCATGGGTGGCTGCTGGGTGCTTGGCCCGCACAGCTCAGTGCTTGGCTCTCACAGCATCCTTTGTCTTCCCCACTCCTCGCCTTCCTCGTTGTCTCCTTTTAAAGCCCTCGGGCTGTGCAGGGCCGGGACGATCTCCTGGCCCCAGCCCAGGCCGTGGCTGCTCTGCCAGCGCTGAGCTGGGCTTTGTCCCCGTGCCAGCCGTGGCAGGAACCTCCTGTGCCATTCCACCTCGGCTTGGAGCACGGCTCAGCGGGTGCAGGGGGAGCGAGCACCCAGCCAGCCTCTGTCCCCCGTGTCCCACCCAGCCGTGGGGCCAGCAGGACCCCAGGGTGCATCCCCAGCCTACCCAGAGCCGAGCCGAGCAGAGCCAGGTGCGTGCAGGTGGGGCACACGGCTCCCCCAGACCCGTGCTGTCCTGGGCCCTGCCCTGCACCCGGCAGGCACCGTGAGGGTGAGCAATGTGACGGGCAGTGGGATGGGACCGTCCCTGGGGACACCTTGGGGACATTGCCACCTGCCCCCCATCCCGCTCCGTGCAAGGTTTGACAATGCAGCCCCTGTCCCACACGACTTTAGGCTGGGCTGAAGCTCCATCTCCTTTGTTACACGTTTACAGCAGAGGCAGAAGGGCTGCAGGAATGTGGCGCTGGGATCCGGGAGCTGTAAATCCCGGCCTTTGTTGTGCTTGGGCCGCACTAAATCACTGCTTTTCCCTCTGAATACTAATCTCCTCCGAAAGTGCTGACCGGGGCATCTTTCGCCGCAGCTTTCTGGGGAAGAGGCTGACGCAAGGCCGGGGCTGGCGCTGGCACAGGAGCAGCATCCCGCAGAAATCCCCGGCTCCGGGCAGGGTGGGACGGACACGGGCGCCGCAACAGCCGGCTCCGGGCTGGAGCAGCAGAGCCTGAGGATGCCCGGGGGAAGGATAAACAGCCGAGGAGCTGGTTCTCCAGGCTGAGGGGAGACGGGAAGGTGTTTGGCACCGGCGGGGCTGGAAAAGCTCTCCCCACGCCAAAGCACACACGGCCTTGGATCTCTGCAGCGTTTCATTTGCCCGGTGTTGCAGAACAGAATCCCGTGATTTATGGGGCTCCGCGGGGGTCGTTTCCTCCCCTCGCTCAGAAGGTCACGCAGCAGAATTGCTGCCTCCCCCCTCGGTGTGCCTGCAGGGTACAGGGGTCCTGGGAAGGCGCCGGGGGTCCCACATGCCGGGCAGAGGTGAGATTTGGGCACGTCCCCCAGATCCCTGTGGGGCTGGGCAAGGAGGGCAGGTCAGACCTGGCAATGGGTTTGTGCAGAGGTGGGTAAGGGGTTCATCCCCCTCTGCCTGCTCCAGGCTCCCCGGGGACGAGGGAGGCTGGCACAGCCTGTGCTCACTTCAGGCTGAACGCGGCCGTGGGGCTGCTGGTCACCGCGGGACATCCAAGGAGGAGCGAGTCCCAGCTTCCAGACCTTTCTAAATCGAAAACGCAGGAGGCAAACGGACACAGGAGCCCCCGCACTCGCAGCAGCGGGACGGGGCCGTGGGAGGCACCAGAGCCCACCCAGAGCTCGCCCACGGCAGGGCGGTGCCCAGGTGATGCCCGGGCTCCCCGCCAGCCGCGCTTCACTCTCCATCTGTGAAACCTCTCAGCACAGGAATGTGCAGCTCCCTCGGCAGCCGGCGCTGCCTGGCTCTGCCTTCATCCCGCCCAGGACACCCGCCAGCCTCCTCCTCTCCGTCCGCCCGGAGCAGGGGCTCTGAAGGGCGCTGGGGGCCGGCCGGGGTCGGTGCTCGGTGGAGCAGGGAGCTCTCCGGGCCGCTGCAGGAGCCGTTACCCGATCACTGCACCCCAAACCTTCCAAAGGCTGCCCGGAGAACTTCAGCGGGGTTGGGAGGGCAGCAGCCACAGGCTGGAACACCGGCGGGAGGAGATGCCTTCCCTCGTTAGGGCGCTAAGAGGCAGCAGTGACTCCACAGCAAGGGCGTTATTTATTGAAATAACATTTGCTCCCGTTTATTAGACACAGATCCGGCACTGCGGACGGGCTCGGTGGACAAGGAGAGGTTCAGGTACAGAGCTAAGGACACAGGACACCTGACAGCTGGCTCGGAGTGGCTGTAGGAGCCCGAGGCTCGGGTTTAAAGTGCTGCTCACACCTGACCTCGGAGAACTGGCTTTCAGTCGGGTTGTTCTAAAGGCTGCCTGACCTCAGGAAGAGACATTTCGTTCCTACTTAGCACCAAATCTAATTTTACAGTAAGTATAAATATACATATTTAAAATCCATAATGTAATTTCTCAGCATTTACATAGGACAGAGTAAAAAAATTTTAACAAACGCTAAAAACAGCCTTTCAGTATCCTCTGAGAGTCTGGCAAAAACTGAGTCATCACTGGAGTGTGTGAGGAGTCACTGTGCAAGTATGGAGAGCCCTTGGTGTGCATTCTGAGCCTGGTGAGGAGTAACCAAATCTCCACGCTGGGGAAAGGTGTGCAGGTCCCGGGTTGCTCCCTAACATGACCCAGAGGGATCCTGAAAGTGCAAGTCTGATTCTGTCACAGTGTGTGGCACCTGCACAGCTCTCACTGCGGGAGCAAACACTCACAGGTGGAGGCTGCTCCTGCCCAGCAAGGTCTGGAGTCCTTCTGATCAGTCCTAGCACAGCAGGAGTGCTGCTCCCTCCCTCCTCACTAAAACTGTGGCCACGTGGCTCCGTGTGGGCTGGTCACTGGTTACAACACCCTAATCAGGGCCAGGAGCCTGGGCTGTGACACTCAGGACAAGCTGCTGGCCCTGGCTGTGTGGGGATGTTCCTGCAGAGGATTTCACACTGCAGAACAGGCTTTGCTGGAGCCCAGCCCAGCTTGTTCTGTGCACAGGCCATTCTAACATGAAAAGCTGCCTCTGCTAAGCACAAACACCTGCTCGGGAACAGCACAGACAGCAGCACCATTATTAACATATTTACACCATAAGTTAAAAGTAGCAGGGCAAGGATCCAGCACTAAAGAGATGTCTGGGGCCATCCAGACAGCAGTGGCCGAGCTGCTAACAAGCCTGGGACAGAGAGAGGCCCCTGAGGGCTACTGCCTCCTTGTGTAGAGCAGCCTCCCGGGAAATCCCTGCTCCCCTTGCAGGAGGTGTGGAGGTGGAAGCTGCTTCCTCTCAGTGCTGGCTCCAGGTTAGGCTCCATTGGCACTGGCCTTGCTGCTCTGGGATGCTTCCATTTTGGCCTAGGGGCAAGAGAAAAGGGCAGACTTTAGGCAGTACAAATGTTTTTTGAAATTCAAAATTTTTTCTGAAGGTGTCTTCTCACTTAGCATGGGAAGCTGCTCTGGAGAGTAACAGCTGATGAGGAGCAAAGTTTTTCAGGTTAAAGAGATAGGAGTGTGTCTGGACTCCCAAACTGGCCTTAAGCAGCATCCCAGATGTGCACATAAGCACCTCAATTGGAATCAAACATTCACAGAAAGAAAATGGGCGAAACAAAGACAACCACTGCAGAAATATTTTTACAGACACGAAGTGGCTCTCACCCTGGTGACTCCAAGGGAAGGCTGGCCTGTCCTAGTGGCCCAAGGCAGATTATTAAGGAAGAGCACAAGGATACACCAGTAATTCCCTCAGTGCTCTGCTCCCTCCCAGTCTGACTGCTCTCTGCCATGTGTGGTGTTTTTGTATTGAACAGCCCTCAGTGCAGTTCTCCTCCAGTTTCTCCAGCTGCTCCCTGGACTCAGCACTCACAGCATCCTGTGCTGTGAACTTCCTCGCTTTGGCTGCGAGCTGTGTGAAGAACAATCTCTGTTGGGAAGTGCAAGAACTCTGACAAGCTCACCTCTCGTGGGGGAGGCTTCACTGAGGCTTCAGAGAATGGCAGTTTCTCTGTTGGCTGGGACACAAATTCTTCACTCTTTAAGGAAAAAGCAGCTGTAAGTCACAGAACCCTCTCAGAAAGGGCTGAACCCTCCCCAGGCCCTTCTCCCTTCTGAGCAAGGCTGCTCCCTGCTCACTCTCTGAAAGCTGTGCTGGCATTTCCATTGTTTCCCCAGCACAATTTAACTATGTGGAAATATTTCTGGCAGTTGATACAATATTCTTTGATTCCTGCTGCTGCTTTTATCAGCTGGGACTAATCTAAGGAATTCACTGCAGTGTGATGCTGAGAACCATATGCTCTGGCTTTCTTATACTAGATATTTTGGCTCATTTTGTCCTGGACAACTGAACCCAAATTCAGTAAGAGGGCTGAAAACAAAGTCCTCTTTAACTGGCCTCTCTGAGCTGAATGTACCTGGGCTGGGAGTCCTCCTGGCTGGGAGCCAGCACTGTGGCACTGAATAACCAGCTGTGCCACAGCAGATCCCTGCTCCCTTCCCCTGCCCCTCAAATCACAGCTGTGAGGCTCTGGGGGGAAACACCCACACAGTGCAAGAACAGACACTGCTCGTGCTGTGTGCCGTGCTGTCCAACATTGGTTTTGTCCAGCTTTGCAAAGGTTTGGTCACACCCAATTCCCATGATTTCAGCACGTGTTTTCCTGCTTGCAGACTGCTGTTTCTAACCTTTCTTCCCTGTACAACAGGGGCAGGATCCAGGAGGGTCTTCTCCTGACCTTCAAGCACAGATGTCATCACTCCAGCAGCTTCACCTGTCTGCACAAGAACACAGAGTCGTAACTTCAGTCCACTTGTAGGACCAGAAAACAAGATTCTGTCACAATCCTTTATTTTTATAATGTATAATGGTTGAGCTATTAACCTAAAAGCTTTACTCAAACAACTCACTTTGCTCTGTGGAATGGGAACAGATTGTGGCCTTAGGTCTATTAAGTACAAGGCACGGGAGAGCAGGAGGAGAGAAGAGGGAACATTCTCCTTTAAGTGCAGATCCAGCCACTGTTGGAAGAAAACAGAAGGAAAAATCGCTTCATATTGGCTCTATGTGGGTATTTATTAATACAACACTGTCCTTAAAGCAATCTTGAGTTTGGATAATACAGTTTTAAGTTACCATAATGAGAAGAAATGGATGTGAAGGGTTAGGAATACCCCCCACTTCACCTTGCTTCTATCTGGCCCTGGTTCTATTTGGTTTTCTCTTTAGTCCAGGACATAATCTGGGCCCTTCATGCCTCAGAGCTCAGCTCTGCAGGCGAGGATCCAGCTTGAAAGTCATGCATGAATTCTCAGGAAGCTGTGCCTGCTGTACCTGACCACTGCCTGGGATCTGTCCTGTGAGGAACCTGGCCACAGCAGCCCAGGCCAGGGCACACTCACCTGGCCCAGCTGCTCCTTCAGCTGCTCCTCAGAGAGCCCCAGTGACCGCATCCCTCTGGCCCTGCAGGCGCTCTGCAGCTCCGACACGCTCAGGCCGCTGACTCCTTCCTTGGCAATCATCTGGAACAAACAGCAACGTTCCCACCCGGGCACAGAGCCACCCTGCTCCCCCTGAAGGGACTTCTGGAGCTCCCCAGTCCAATCTCCTGGTCAAAACTGCCTGGCATTTTCTATTTGTGCTCTGAATCTCTTTAGGGATGGGGATTTCACAGCTCCAGACAACCTGTTCCACTATTTACCCACCCACTGATTTTAATTTTTTTTCTTATCAAGTTGAAATTTCCCTTGCTGCAACTTATGGCCACTGCCTGCTGTGCCTCCACTCTGCACGTGTTCCATTTCCCAAAAAACCCCATTGCACATCCAAAGCCATCCCTTTTTTGTAAGTCAGCCTGGCTCCAAAAGGAGATGTTCTAGCGACAACACCAGCAGCGCCACCTCCGTTACAGCTCCCCAAAGGCTGCAAGGCTGCAGGGAGATTCACTCTCCTCCAGGTTCCTTCTGGAATCTCTCCTGGGGAGGCTCTGGCTCCCATCAGTGCCTGCTGTAGGGTGTGAGGGCAGGGCAGCAGTGCAGACCCACCTCGTCGTCGGCCTTGATGCTGCGCAGCCGCAGCAGCAGCTGGAAGCGCAGCAGGTTGTTGGTGCCCAGGGGCTGCAGCTCCAGCAGCTTGCACAGGGCCACCAGCTGCGGCCTCTCCAGGTGCTCCAGCGTCAGCTCGTCCTCGAAGAGCTTGGAGAAACGCACGACCTCCTGCGTGCTGGGCTCCCTCCCGCTGGGACGGAGCTGGGGGAAGGACAAACGCACCCTGAGGGATTGCCAGCTGGAACCTCCTCCCAGCTGGGAACATCCTCCTCCCTCCCCTTCCTCACACGGGAGCTCCAGTCCCTGACGGAGACAGCACGATACAGTTAAAAGTCAAAGTGAAACTGTTATTGAGTGTTTCACAGGGTGAAATTGCACCCTTCCAGGAGAGGAATTCTGTGAGCAGGGCTCTGAGGGGACAGCAGGGACAGCACCTGACAGCTGTTCTGTCTCCACAGTCCTGGTACAAACCCCGTGCTCTCTGCCCCAGCCAGCAGCACTAAAGGTGTGTCTGTGCCAGCCCCAGCAGGGCCCAGCCTACCTCGTGCAGGTAAAGGGAGAATTGTTTCCCTTGTCCTGTGTCTGCTTTGTTCCTTTTGGCCATCTCTGCAATGGTCTCCCGCAGGAACTTGGCCAACTCCAGCTTTGCATTTAACTTCTTCTTCTGCTTCTCTTCCTTCATTTGGGAAACACAAAGCTATAAATTAGAAAATGCAACGCAGGAAATGGAACTGCCACGCACATTCCTTCTGATCCCTGACTACAGCACGGCCTTCCAGCTGTCCTGCTGAGCTCAGGAACAAGCTGGGAATGTCTCAGGCACTGGCTGAGGCTGATCCTCACTGGGAACAGCAGCCCTGCACAGCTGCACAGGTGTTCTGAGCAGCTGGGGACACTCCACAGCCTCAGAGAGCACACAAACCTTCTTTGACTCCGTCTCAAACGTCGAGGGCAGCATGTCAGGGAAGAGCTTGAGGAACACAGGTAAGAGGAACTCCATGAAGGGGACAATGACAAACACCAGGAAGGGGACCAGCCGGAAGAGATCTGCACAAGTTCTCAGCAGCTGTAGGGAGAAGAGCACAGCAGAGATCTCCCAGAGATTGTCACTCAGCCAGCCACACAAAGCGTGCCCAGAGAAGGGGTTAAGCCTCTCCCTGCATCGCCTTCCCCAGGTGCTGTGGCACTCACCCTTCGCCTCTCCCTCCTGGTGAGCACCTGCCCATGCAGCAGCCTCCACACCATCCTGGCAGCCACCTTGGTGTCAGTCCAGAGCAGGTGGAATCCATGGCAGTAATGCTTCAGCTCATCCAGGGTTCTCTGCCTCAAGGACTTCCTCCCCGCGGGAGCCACGGCGATCTGCTTTGCCACGGTTTTGGCAGGCTTGGCCGCCTGGTTCCGGGCGTTTCCGTGGGGCAGGGAGCCACCCGGGAGCTGCTGCCGCGGGCTGCTGCAGGTGTGCAGGGCGTGGGCAGGCGAGCGAGGCAGGGCGGCGCCCAGGCAGGCGCGGCGAGGCCAGGGCCGGCTTTCGGAGTCCCCGGAGGCGAGCTGGGAACCCACCAGCTGGACAAGAGCAACGGCCGGCGAGCACAGCGGGCTGGGGTGCGCCAGGAGCGGGGAGCCCCTGAAACTGGAGGGGTGTTCCGGTGAGAGCAGCGGGGAGAACAAAGTGCCGAGGCACCACACCCGAACCGACCCCCGAGACACCGAACCAGCCCGGTGAAACCGGCTTTGCGCCGAGATCCCGATCCTCCAGCAGGGGCTGGAACACCGAGAGCCCGTCCCGTGCCAGCAGCTCCTCTCTGGGGGAGCTCCGCGGCTCTCGGCAGCCGTTTCAGAGGGACGGCGATAAAGCTGCGAACCCCCCGAGCCCCNCCGCTCTGACCCGTGGCCGCTCTGTGGTCCCTGCGCCGTGACGCCATCGCGCCGCGCCACGCCTGCTCGACGTCGGCCAATCAGAAGTCAGAATCGCGGCCCTGCTGGAGGTCTGCCCCAATGGGAGCGGAGTGGGGCGGGGTCTGACCCGAGGAGCCCTCGGGAAAAGCCGCTGATTGGGCGCGAGAACGGCGGCAGCGCGCGGGCGGTGACGTCACGGGCCGGTGCGTGACGCCATCGCGAGACGGGGGCGTTGCGCATGACGTCACGGGCACGGCGGGCGCCCGGGANNNNGGCCCGCGGGGCCTTGGCGCCCCCGGCGGAGCCGTACCGGGGCCGCAAAGAGCATCCGGGAACCTCCCCCGTCCCCGACCAGCCTGGCCTGGGACGCGCCGGGGATCCCGGGGCAGCCGCAGCTCCCCCGAGCAGCTCCCCCGAGCAGCGCCCGCCCGCTCGCAGGAGGAGTCGTTCCCATCTCCCTGGCACCGGAAGCCGTTCGCTGTCCTGGCCCTGGCAGCAGCCTCTCTCCGTGCGGCGCCCGTGAACTGCTCTGTGTGTGGGGACGCGGCCGAGCAGAGATCCCCCAGTGCTGGGGAGCGAGTGTCACAGGGGACAGACGGGGTGTGACAAGGTGTGACAGTGTGTGAGGCAAACGCTCCGCTCCTGCCTGTCTGAGGGGGCATGGAGCGCACTGACAGCTGGAGAAGCGTTCCCAGCAGATGACAAGTGACTCGATCCCTTGAAATTTTTAACTGCCCTTCCAACCCGAGCCATTCTGAGATTCCATTAAATACTACCTGGTTTTCAGAGACTACAGGGGAAAAACGTTTCATTGCCCCGGTGAAAAAAGGGTCTGGAACTCTTTGGCTAATGGATGCCCAAACAGTTGAATAGTATTTTTAAAAGCAGAAAATAAAATGGAGCGGATGGGTGAAAAAGGGGACAGAGCTCCTGAGTCTGCTGCCAGAGCTCCCAGTACAAAACTGGGATTTAAACACATTTCGATTATGTCTAAAAGAGCTGTTCCTGTGGGAATGAGGGAAATAGATGAGTCTCCTCTCCCGTTCCCGAGGACACTCACCTATGGATGTTCCTGCGCTATGCAAGGGCCTTTAGGAAGGTCCCTAAAGTGAACAGCAGAATCACTTTTTAAATTTCCTTTCTTACAGCTCTCCCCAGCCCAGCCCCCTGTCCCTCCCGTCCGAGGAGCCCGGAAATGGACACAAATGCCGCGCAGCCCTCTCTTCTCCCCGGGTCCCCTCGGGGGTCACTCCTGCCGAACTACACCTCCCGTGGTGCCTCGCGGCGGGCACCGCCCGAGCGGCCANCCGGCCGGGACAGGCCCCGGGCCCGGCGCCGTGACGCGGGACCCCCGCGCCGCCCCCCGGCCGGCTCCGCGCTCTCCGCTCCGGCCCCGCGGCTCTCACCGGGGCCGAGCCCCGACCTGCTGCGGGCGAGAAACTCGGGCTCGCACCCATCGGAGCCGTCGGGGTCACCGTGCCGCGGCCTCCGCGGCTGGAGGAACGGGGTTTCACTGCTCGCGGGAAGAGTGCGCATCGGCGGAGCGTTTGTTGTTGCTCTGGTGTTATTTTTTTGCGGTGCTGTTGCGTTGTGCTGCACTTTGTTGTGGTCTCGCTGTGCTTTCGTTTCGCTGTCCATACGCTCGGTCGTTTCGGTGCAATTTGTTGTTAAAAGTCTTAATGATGACGTAGTTCTAGGGATATTAACTAGCCCGAAGGACAATATTAAGTAGCCAGTGGTTATAGTTGAAGGAAAAACTGTAGCGTGTTTGGTGACTGTTTAAGTCTTTCAGTGACCTTTTGCAGAGATGCACAGTGAATGCTTTGGTAGTTATATCGAAATATAAATTTTTTTATTAGTTATTTTTATGAACTGCTTGAAAAGATTTTGCTCCAAAAGCTGAGTACATGTTTTATGAAGGTGCAGGGTAAGAGTGGAGGATGGTGGTCAAAGATTCTGTTTTGATTTAATACAAACATATTTTGCGTTTTCCAGTTTCATGACTTTGCCTGAGTTTGAGGGGTTTGTGTGAGACACGTTGTGGTTCTTGCCCTGGCTGCGATGTGTGACTGCCTTCCACATGACAGTGTTTGGTATTGCCAGAGATCTGACTTCTGGCTTTGTAGCAGTGTTAGCCCATGATTTTTCCTGAAGATCCAGAGTTTTTGCTCCATGTTTTCCCATGGCTCTCTAAACAAATGAGTCTGTGAGCTCCTTTTTCAGACAAACCCCTTTTCTCTGCTGTCCAAGTTGTTTCTTTCCACAGCACCGTGGGAAACTTCTTCCAAATGCCCTTATCAAGCCCAGTTACAGACATGACTGTTTTTTCTGGCATTCGGAAACCAAATACAAAACACCTTCACAAAGGTGCACAGGGAAGCAGCCTCACCTCATGCTTTAAAGTTTGTCAAGAGGCCTCTGATTCACCGCTGGTGTCTGCCAGGAGGAACAGCTCAGTCCAGCTGGAGTCAGGAAAAATCCACAGGCTGCGGGTTTCCTGTTAAAGACTCACGTGGAGGTGAAAATCTGGCGTTGTCTTAACGTGTGCAAACAGAGCTTTGCCTGGGGGATTTGTTAAGGGTGTGCAGAGAAGGATGGGACAAAGCAGATTGCACAGACTGAATGCAGGGATTAGCAGGAGCAATTGTTTTATTTCCATCTGCAGTTCATACAGTTCTGACCCACCAGGGTGATGTTGCAGGTGACAGAGGTGTCCCTCTGGGTCATGTTTAGTGTCACTAGGAGCAGTGGGTGTGCTCAGCTCTGGGGAGGAGTGAGGTGCAGGTGTGTGTGAACTGCAGGCTTAAGGCTTTGAGAGGTCAGGAGTGATTGCATCACTTCAGACACCCGGCCTGTCCAGCCAGGCAGCTCTGTGTGTCTGTCTGTCAAACACCTGCAGCAGTGAACAGCTCCTGAGAGCAGTTGCTTCGTTGGTTGGGTGCTTGAGGAGAGCAGCACCAGTGCAGCTTGGACACTTGGGGATGAAAGAGCACAGGAAACGTCAGTAAACACCTGTGAGGCAAGGAGGGGTTGGTAGGATGTGAGCAGAGCTTTGCCTCTCTCTGGTTTAGGTCTCTGTGGACAGGAACTGGTTGGTATTTGGACATAAAGGCATCCTGGAACTTCTGCTTTTGAGGCTGGTGACAGCAAGCCCAGCTCAGGGTGACGAGGCAGTGCCACCGTTCTGAGCACACGCGGCTGACTCACAGCAGTGCTGCCAGCTCCCTCAGGGAGCCAGCAGGCCAGCTCCTGTCTCACAACACACGCTTCCATCCAGAAAACACCTTACCTCTGACTGTGCTGTCCCTGGGGGCGATTGTCAGCAGAAAAAACTGGAAAAAGGTTTGGTGAAACCTCTGTTTAAAATATGTGTATGCTGGACTTTACCAGCATCTGTCGTTTCTCCCTGCTGTGGCCACAGCCAGTCTCAGCCAAACCTGCAGAACTCCCTGACTGGGAACAAGAAAAGCTGTGATCACACAGGATTGGGATTGTTTGATAATCTGAGGTCAGTTGTTATTTAGTCCAATCCAGCATGGAAGCAAGGTTTGCGAGCTTCAAGTCTTGTTTTCTGGGAGCAAAGTTGAAAAATAATCATGCTAAAACTGGTTTTAGGTAAGTGCAATTGTTGATGAAAAGGTGAACCTGGAGGATCCATAATCTCTGCAAAACCTTCCCCTCACTAAGCACTCACTCTTGGAGTGGAACTGATTTTTTTGGGTTGTGCTCAGTTGAGCTGAGAACTTGGGATGGGAGCTGAAACAAACAGTGTTCACTTAAGAAAGATTTCTACTAGGCTGACCTCCCTCATTCTGTGCTGCTTATATTTTTCCATTTACCTTTTTCTCTGTTACTTTGAATTGTGACTCTCCCATGGACAACAGGAAAATATTTACTGAAGGTGTGTGGAGTCTTGGTGTTTGTAAACGGCCCTGTGTCCCTGTCTGCCCTGGGAAAGGACTGGAACGGAATGGTGGACTCTCACACTCTCACCTTCGCAGAGGAAACTCTCTCTCTCATTGGGAAATACAGTTGCACTTTTGAAAGTGTTAATTTCAAATTGTTTGATTGTTGATTTCAAGTTGTTTGCAGTCCTTGTGAAGTGTCCATTTCCTATAAACCTTGAAGTGGTGAAACAGTTTCTTTATCTGTTGATCTCCTGTGTAGTATCAGTGTAGGTTCTGTTATAGGTCGTGTTTGGAAGCCAAACTGTACAGTTCACAGGAGGCTGACACGGTGGGTTCATGGAGTGATTACTGGCATAGTGAGAAGAATTTATTCTGGAATACTTTTCTGCGAGATCAGCTGGAAATCCTGTTGCCCTGTGGTCTGGGCGGTGTTGCTGTGTGGCAGGGACGGCTCTCTGTGGTGGCAGTGGGGTGTTCTTCACATTAGTGCTGAGGAGGGCCATAGAAAAAGTGATCCTTCCTTTGGTCTGGATGTTGAGATACCTATGTGCTCTGGATTCCTTGTTGTGTGCTGTTTTATGGGTCACTCTAGGGCCTGTCCTCTCACTGTAATCCTGCCCAGATGCCACTTCACTGGGCAGCACGTGGGGCCTGATCCACTGGTGCAGAATTTTGGGCAAGAAGGAGGGTGGGAAAGTCTGGGTGTGTTAACAGTGATGAGGGCGAGGGCAGGAAGGAGCTGGCAGTGATGTCAGTGCTGTGGGGGACAGAACAGCCTCGGTGCTTTGGGGCTGCTGGGGCAGTTCCCTGGAGCCCTGACCCTGGTTCTCAGCCTGCACGCAGTTCCTGAGGAGCCACTTTGGGATGGGGTGTCCCAGCTGTGCTGCACAGGCTGCCACCCAGGCTGAGTGACACAGGTGAGCTCCAGCACAAATTTAAAGGAAACAAATCACAATTCTGTTCTTTAACTGGTAGCTCCTAAATCTGGTGTAAATGCAGTGCTTTGAAGTTCATTAATCCACACTTCTGTCAGGTAACAAAACAAAGCACGATGGCAGCCACCTCTGCAGAGCCTGTGGGAGCTGCACTGGCAGCTGGGACTGTGCCCTTCCAGCTGTGGATGTTCCTGAAGTGCTGCCACGGCTTCCCAAGAGTTTTTTATTAGTATTCAGAAGATTGAACCTGGTTTTAGTGAAAAATAAAACCCAGCCTAGTGTGAGAATCTAGTGTTTGCTCTTTGGTTTGGCAGATGGAAAGTAACAATTCGGTGGTAAATAGTACAAACAGTCCCACTTCCTCTTCCCAGAACAGGGGCGGGTTGGGGCTTTTGACCTTGCTGTGCAATCCCAGTGCTGCTCCTCAGATCTGCACCCCCTGACAGTGCCACTTGTGTTGTGCTGGCTGATGTGCAGAGCAGTGGAGGAAAGGATGGTTTCATGGCCCCGAGGTTTAAAAGTTCCTGCAATGAGAAAATTCTGCTGCAGAACCTTGTGCTGTTATTGCCCTGGATTGTTTAATTACAGTAACAAACGTGCCCAAGTCATCTCACAGGACAGTGAAGATGAGGACAAGCATCAATTTAATCTAAGTGTGAAGATCATTGAAAAACATCATCCCAAAACATCCAGCACAAATCTGATCAAGTTCTTGTTCTTGTTAGAACTTCAGTTACTTTTTGCAGTCTTAGGGGAGGGAAGTTCTCAGTGTTAGGAAAGCTCTTAGCTAAGGTATTGAGATGCATGGCTTTGAGAGGGTGAGAATTGCATGTGGGCAGGGTTTAATGGGGGTTCCCTTTAGCAGAAGTGTCTGTAGGATGGATTAATGTCATTTCTAACCCAGACCAAAAGGGCACAGTAACCCTCCTGTGTGCCCACACAGGCAGAACAAATACCATGGGCCCGTGTTTGCTTTGGAAGGGCTGAACTAACCTTGTGGGAAGCGAACTGCTGTTTCTTACCTGCAGGTCAGGTCACTGTGTGTTGCTTCTTGTTGAACATTGAGCTGCTTACATGAATGCCAAAGCCACCTCTGAGCCTGCAGTTGAGTTTTGGAAGTCTAACTTTGATTGAGTCTGTTTTTGATGTTTTAATATGCACTGGAAAGTTGAAGGTATGGCAGTGCTCAGCTGGAATCTCATTCAGTGAGTAATCTCTGGGTTTGGGGGTTCCTTGGTGCTGAGGCTCAGAACCATGCAGTGCTTAATATTAGAATAAGGTGTCAGGGGCAAGAGAAAAACCCTCCTCACACAGCTGCTGAGAGCCAGTGCATGCAGACTGTACTCTGCTTTTCTGGGGAGGGCAGAGGTTGGGAAGCTCCACCTGAGGCTGCTGCAGGGCACTGGTTTCCCAGTGGCCAAGGTGGAAGGACTCACTTGTTTTCATTGTGCTGTTGTTCAGAGCATCCTATGGCTTGCCTAAAGGCTGCTCATGTTTCGAATTTTGGCAAGGAGCTGGAGAGGGAGGTGGAGAAGAGTTTTCTCTGTTTGTCTTTCTGTGGTGTTCCTGGCTTGTGCAGTTTACAGTGACTCTCAGGACAACTTGGTGTCTCTTATCTCTGCAGGGTGAAATGCTGTCCAGCTGCTTTGGGCTGGAATAACATTTCCTAGGGACAACTAGGAAGGCTGTAGAGAATGCTGGGGATTTTAGCACCATTACTCTGACTTTGTAATACTTGGGCCTATAGTTCTTAAGCACTTGTAGGTGCTTCTGATACTTTCTGAAGCGTCTTGGAAAAGAAGAAATTGGCTGTATGAAAGACATGTCAGTAGCCCTTTGTAAAGGCTCAGTAACAGCACTCCTCTCTAAGTCCATGCAAGGGTGGCTGCTGAATAGAGAGGGCGAAATTGTTCCTGAGATCCCCTTTTTCCTAAACTGTTTAATTTGCTTAATTACTGTTTTTGAATTTACACTGACTTCTTATTTCCCTTCCCCTGCCTCTAGGCCCTATGAGAAAAAGGGAAAGCTAAGGATGCTGGAGCAGAACAATGGATTTCTCTTTCTCTTTCATGCAAGGGATCATGGGAAACACAATTCAGCAACCACCTCAACTCATTGACTCGGCCAACATCCGCCAAGAGGAGGCCTTCGATGGCAGCAGTGACATTGCTGAGGATGGGGGCCGGACGCCGTACGAGGCCGCGCTGCAGCAAGGCTTCCAGTACCCCACGGCAGAGGAGCTGCCCCCCCTCACCAACGGCTACCCCCCGGCCATCAGCATGTACGAGCCCCAAGGCAAATACCAGACGTACGCCCAGTATCCCAACGGGTCGGCCAACGGCTTCGGGACAGGCAGGGGCTTCAGCCCCCCGGAGTATTACCAGGTGGAGAACTCCGGCGCCAGGCCGCACGAAGTTCTGGAGAAGCCTTCCCCTCCCCAGCCGCCGCCTCCACCGCCACCTTCAGCTCCACAAGCGGGGATTCCAAAGAAGACTGGCTCGCCAGAGATCAAACTCAAAATAACCAAAACTATCCAGAACGGCAGGGAATTGTTTGAGTCCTCCCTGTGTGGGGACCTGTTGAATGAAGTCCAGGCGAGGGAGTATGCTAAGGCAAAACACGAGGGGAGGAAAGAGAAAAGGAAAAAAAGTAGCAAGCATGACTCTTCCCGATCGGAAGAGCGCAAGTCACACAAAATTCCAAAATTAGAACCAGAGGAGCAAAATGTAAGTGGAATGGTAATTTCAGCCATCTGCACACCTGGTATTGTTGATGGAGAGCGTGTCCGGCAGGGTTTGTCCTTGTTCTGGCTGTGTGCACACTGAGTCACCAGGCTTTAGTTACTCGTCAGAGCCTCAGCATGAGGTTGCCAGGGGCTGTGTCTGTAGGTAACACAATGTTGGTTTAAAGGCTTGTATGAAAAACAAATTTTAGAAAAGGTTATATATTGTTCTTTAAATATTATTTTGTGTTATTGCATGTTGGGAGTTTGCTACGCTCTGGCCAGTGTTGAAGATGGAACTTCTGGACAAAAGCTCACGCATGCCTAAAGTTGCCTCTCAACAGAGTGCTATATTGTTGAGTGGAAAGTCAGATTACTTGGGCTATACAGCAGTGAAACATTAATTAATCTTGTACCATATTGTCCATATCCAGAGGATGTACCTCAGGTGGTGTTGACTGAGATTCTGGGAAGTAAAGACCCAGATTATGTTGGTGCCCTCTCATTCTTTTTCTTTCAGTTTCATAAGCCACTCCAGTACTTCTGTTTCCTTTTCTCATGCTTGTTCCTGCCACCTCTGTGGTGCTGGTTTCTGCCTCTCCCCATTTGAGGGAATGGGTGGCAGAGAGGCTGGTAAGTGCCAGGAATGGGGAAGTTGCCGTATCTGGCAAGGACAGAAATTGCCCAGCACAGGCTGGGCTGTTACAGAATGTAGCTGAGTGTGATGTGAGGTCTGTGAAAGCCCTCGGTGCTTGCTGTTCTCAGGGAGAAGATCCTGTCCTGCAGGGATCAGCTCTGATCTGGTAGAGTGGGTTCTGTGCTGCAGGGAGGTGCTGTTGGGGCCCCTGTGAGGTGGCTGTGGGAGCTGCTGTGTCCTGCTGGCACTCCCTGAGCAGTGTCTCTCTTGCACTGCACCTGCTTTCTGGCCAGACTCCATCACCCCCACATCAGGCTGTCAGTTTGTTTCCCCTCTTAGCAGTGACTCCTGTTCTACTCCTGGAGCTTCAGCTGTGCTTGTCCCTCTGGCTCTGTTACCTGCTTCCCATGAGAATGGAATCTTCTGTCTCTCACAGACTGAACTAAAACCTTGCGTCTTGAATTCCAAGCTCCTAGTCATGTGTGTCATCCAGAGTTCACCAGAAATCTTGGTCTTGCTGTTGTCTTCCTTGTTGCTTTCATTTCCTTTTCTGAAGGTGGTGTTGCAATAAATGTTTCGTGTTACCCAGCCCTGTTTCAGACGTGGCCTGCTCTGACAGGAGCAGGATTTTGTGCTGGTGGTTTTCAGTATGAGTTTGCCAGGGCAGTCTCAGGTCCATCATCCCATCATTTTGCTTTCCACTGCACAATTTCATCATCATGTACACTTTCGTTATCTTCAGTGTTAGTGGTGAGAGACTTGGGATCATCTTCATAGGAACAAACAACTTTTGGTAGAACTATGGTTGTTTTATAGTTTTACACTCAGCGAGGCTCTGGCAAGTCAGATGGTCACCAGTTGTTCCTTATTCTGATGCTGTAATCTTGGAGGAAATCCACTGACTGTGAGGGGATGCCCATACTGGAGAGGCTGATTGAAAATGGAAATTCTGTGAAAACACTGGTGCACATCAAGCTCTGAATCCTTGTTTTCAGAATCATGCTCTGTGCTCAGTAGTTACGTTCTGTGGGGAGCTGGAAGTTTGCAGTCTGTGAACCCAGCTCGACTCTCCTGGCAGAGGGGAAGTTTCACTGTAGCAAAAGAAGGGCAGGAGTCAGTGCTGTGCTTCCTGCTGTACAGGGAGGGAGAATTTCTGCCCAGCAAATAGCAATGTGATTAGTCTTAAATGGTGGCTGTGTGCAGACAGCTCCAAATGAGACCCTGGGCTGTGCCACCCCTGACCTGAGCTGCTCTGTCCCTTTCCTTGTGTCCCCGGTTCTCTGGAGCACACAGCATGGACTGGTGTGGGCTCTGTGCTTGGAGTGGCCTGGCAATAACAGGGGTTGTCAGCATTGTTAGTTCCTCACTGCTTGTGTCTGACAACTCCTTTTGCTGCTCTTTGAGTCCTTTGCCTTCTGACTTCTGTGCTGCAGGAAAAGCAAGTGTGTGGCATCTGTGTCCTGGGGTAGTTCCCAGCCCACCCTCATCTCAGCCCTGTCCCCTCACACCCACTGGCATGGCCACCCCACGTCAGTGTCAGCTTCTGGTTGGGGCTGATTCTCATCTGTGTTGGGGACTTTTGATCCTCCAAATATATTTGTCAACTCTATGCAATTTAACATCGATTTTACAATTATCAATGTTGTGTATTTAGCATAATTTGTGTGTTGCAGTTCTTGCAAATAACTTGTGTACAATGAGACTCACCACATCGCTGTGGATATCCTCACATGGCGTTCTCTGGATTTTGGAAACTGTGTGTTATTTTAGGTGGAAAGTTATTTGGATTTGCTGTTTCAGAATGTATGTTCTTCTGTCATCTATTACAGGAGAACATAGTTATATTCAGGTGTGATAGTAATGTAAATAGTGTAGGGGAAACCAGGTATTTCTTCATTGTGATGTTACTATGTTAATTGGGTAAAAGGAACAGTCATGTTCAGATTTTCTGGGTTCATGGTTGCCTTTCTCTCTGTGAATTATTTTTTCTGCCTGGTTTCGCTATTATCTTGTGTTGTTTTACTGTCCCCTTACAGTAAGTGTTTGTTTTCCTTTTTTCTCTTCATTGTTACCCACTTCTTAGAGACCAAACGAGAGGCTTAGCACACTCTCTGAGAGACCAAGAGAAGATACAGTGCTGGAGGAAGCCCCGGTTAGTACATGCACCAATTAACACTTTTGGAACTTAGAGAATGTCACTGTTTTTGGACTGTTTCTTCCATTGATTCTTTAATTTATCTGATAAATCAGTTGTCATTTCTTTTAAACTCTTATTACTCTCATTACTGCATCAATGCATCTCTTGTTGTACTGGATTTATTGCTTTATTTTATCCTGAAAGCAGTATTTCTAATCAACTTAGGAAGCAGAACCCTTTCTGGGGGGGTGGCAGTTGCTCTTTTGTGTCTCTGTTTGTCGGTGATGTTGTTACGTAAATCCCAGCTGTGTGCAGCTCCTTTCTTTCATGTTTCTAAGAAATGTTTTTCTCATCTTGGATTATCAAACCTCAGGGATATCTGAGAGAACAACAGCAAGTCCCTGTGGATGGTGTGCGCATCTCCAAGTGCTCTGAATGCTCTCCTGTGGCTTTCATCTGGTGTTTCCTTTGCAGGTCCAGCAGCTCGCGCCGTCCCTTCCCACGCAGGTCACCCACGACGTCAAGTTCCAGGTCGGGGATCTGGTTTGGTCCAAGGTGGGGACGTACCCATGGTGGCCTTGCATGGTGTCGTGTGATCCACAGCTTGACGTGCATACCAAAATTAATACAAGAGGTGAGGGAGGAAGCTCTTTGCATGAGTGTCAGGTGTCTGTAGCTGTTCCATCGTTAAAAATATCTTCATTCTAAACTGCCTTTACTGGGTGAATTCTGCTCTGTCTGTGCTGAGCAGGACAGTCCTGACACGCACAGAACTAGTACTGGCACATGACCTCTGCAGGTGGCACTGTGGGAACGGGCTGGTGCACGGGTGTTGCTGCTTTCCTCAAGTCAGTGTGAGAGTGTTCAGTGTGGGCAGGGTGTCCTGAGGCTTCCATCTCAAGCTGATCTGGGTCTGTTGTATTTCTGCACTTGGGCCAGGTACCTCCACGTGCAGGAAGGAAGCTCTGGGGAGGAGGAAAGCGTGAGCTGAGCAGGCAGGGCAGTGTTGATACAGCTGCTGACTGGTGTTTGCCCTTTCAGGTGCCCGGGAGTACCACGTGCAGTTCTTCAGCAACCAGCCGGAGCGGGCCTGGGTGCACGAGAAGCGCGTCCGGGAGTACCAGGGGCACAAACAGTACGAGCAGTTACTGGCTGAGGCAGCCAAGCAAGCCAGCAACCACTCTGAGAAACAGAAGGTACAGGGGGCACTGGGGGGATCATCTCTGGGGATGCTCCAGGGCAGGTCTGGAACTCTTCCGTGCTTTGCCCTGCGAAGGACTGGCTGCATCTTTGCTGGCAGGGAATTCAGTGTCCTCATTCAGTGTCACAAATGCCCTGTAAATGGAGAGCAGGCTGCAATCTGCTGCCTGAGAGATGCAGAGACCCTCAGGGTTGTGTTTAAGTGCTGTAGTGGGAAAATCTTCAGTGTAACCAACTGCTTGTCTTGTCCCTTAAGATTCGCAAGCCCCGGCCGCAGAGGGAGCGAGCGCAGTGGGACATTGGCATTGCCCACGCCGAGAAGGCGCTGAAAATGACCCGGGAAGAGAGGATAGAACAGTACACCTTCATTTACGTAGACCAAGAGCCAGAGGAGGCTTTGGCCAAAGCCAAAAAGACTGCCGCTTCCAAAGCGGAGGCCAAGAAGAACCGGCGGCCGAAGGCGGCGCCCGGCTCGCAGCCGGAGCAGGGCAGCGTGGCGGCGGGCGCGTCGCCGTGCCACGCCGAGGCGCGCAGGCAGGGCCAGCGCAGGCAGCCCAGCGCGGAGGAGGAGGAGGCGCCGCCCGTGAAAATCGCCTGGAAAACAGCTGCAGCTAGGAAATCCCTGCCAGCCTCGATCACCATGCACAACCTGGATCTGCAAAAGTGTAACATGTCTCCGGTTGTTAAAATTGAGCAGGTTTTTGCCCTTCAGAATGCTGCTGGGGATGGAAAACTCATCGATCAATTTGTTTATTCCACCAAGGTACGTGCTTGGTGCAGCGACCCCTCTTTTGCTCCCGAGTTATCCCGAGCCTGCCTTACTGGGGAGTTTGAACTGTGTCCACCAAGCTTTCACCATCCGTGTTCCTCTCATTGGAGAGATTAACAGATAGATGTGACAATAGAATCTTTCAGCACACTGAGCCCCACTCTCAGTGCAGCTCTGGCAGTAACTGTTCTGCTGGTGGCAGAGCAGCTCCCTACAGATGGCTATATTTTTGTTTGTAACACATTAAAAATACTAAAGCTGTTTAACTTCAGCTTCCTAGTTGAAATAATCCAAAAATTCTTGATAAAATCAGTGGTTTCGTGGGAAACAGATGACTAAACTGTTAATAATGTACTAAAAAGTAATAACTACATTTTGTGTAACAGACTTTTAAATTGAGTTCCGCCTCTGAGCTTCCTTCAGGTGCACAGCAGCTTCTCACAGTCAGTGTAAGGAAAAGGCTTAGGACTATTTCTCTGCCTCCTTCTTCTGCCTCTCTACCTGGAGAGTGTTTATTTCATCCTAAGCCCTATAGAGAAGGTAATGTTTAGAAAAGTCACTGGAATTATTTTTATC
This sequence comes from Irena cyanogastra, assembly GCA_013397155.1. NCBI lineage: Eukaryota > Metazoa > Chordata > Aves > Passeriformes > Irenidae > Irena > Irena cyanogastra. The sequence goes on from VWZV01011144.1 coordinate 22,188, forward strand.
TTGTATGTAAGGGGAGATCAAGAGGGGTGGAAAGTTCTGCAGGGAAGCAGCTCCTAGTAGATTAATCCTGTCTTTGTGTTGGGTTGGAGAGCATTGATTGTTTCTGTTCTGAGATTCAGGGGCAGGTCTGTTACCTGGTAGCAGCACACCTTTATGGCAGGAGAAGACAATCTTTTCCTTTTCTCTTTTCAAGGGAGTTGGTAACAAAACAGAAATAAGCGTCAAAGGACAAGAGAAAGTTAATTCTTCATCAGCTCAGAGAAGTGAAAAAGCAGTGGTGCAAAATGCGTCCTCTCCTGAGACAACTTCTGGGGCAGCAGGTAGGGAATCTGCAATCGTGGTTTGAACCTGAGCCCGCAGCACGAAAATACAAATATCAACCCAGCGTTTTCTCATTGCTTAAAAATCGTTCACATCTTTCTGTTTACATAAGAAGTGTGTTGAGCATGGCTGATGTCACACATGGTGAGCCAACATACACAGCACAGCTCTGAGGTGGGATTGGTGGTTGGGCCTCTGAACTTACAGCCTGAGTCAATGTACTCAAGGGGTCAGCAGAGCAATGGCAAGTTGGTTTAGAAGAAAACCCTGTGGATGTGTGTTAGCAGGGTATTGCCATGGCTTTTGGCCCCAAATGGAAAATGCTAGAGGTGTCGTGAAAGCAAAAGAGTCAGGAAGTGGCACATTTCAGCAGGGAGTGTCTGATTCAAGATGGAAACTCCCTAGGCTTTGTTGTTCAGTTTTTGCATGACCTGTTAAGGAACAGGGATTTTTAAAAAACTGCTTCAACTAACTCCATCAACCAAATGAGGTAGTGCTTGCCTTCTGCAGCCATTTCAGGAGGTACCTCATAAAGCAGTGAGGTTTGAAATATCAGGTCTGAGGGAGAAGAACCACTGAAGCAAATAATGGAACTTTGGCCTGAAATGGGAAAACCTTGAATGAGCTGTTTGAATCTCATGATGTTGCCAGGTGTCACTTCTGCTTTAACTCTCCATCTATTTGATTATTTCTCCCTTTCCAAACATGAAATAGATGAGAACCAGAGTCAGAAATCTCAGTGGTCAGCATCCATGAGTCCTCTGCAAGCACACTTCAGGTTCTGTCTGTGGTGGTTTTAGGCAGGGTTATTTGATATGCTGGTTTATGGAGCATTTGGGATTGCAGCACACGGCCAGGTACTCCGGATTTCCTGCTGTGAGGGAGGATTCCCCTGCTGTTGACACTGGTGGTTCTTTCCAGCTGTGGTTGCTGTGGCTACTTGAATTGCCTTGCAGCAGGAGAGGCCATCACCTTCTGCTTCTCTCACCTGGGATCTAAAGGCTTCAGCTCCCCTGTGGCTCCTCAGATGTAGGGGGTGAGAATTCTGAGCCTCTCTTTTTTCATTTTCTTAGGCTTTTTGGATACGTAACACTCCACCTGCTAACACCCTGTAAGTGCCTGAGCTTACCTGCAGTGCACACTCCAGTCACTCTCAAAGCCATTTCCAAAGTCCAGTTATTGGTCCCCTCTTGTGGAACATAACTGCCAAGTCCTTTTTTCAAATGTAAGGTCAGTGGAACTTCAGAATCCCTTTATGGTAAAGTATTTCCCAGGCTGACTGTGGGAGTCCCTATTGGTAACCTGCAGTTAGATACGCAGAATTAATTCAATAATGCTGGAAAGATAATTCCCTTACTTGAAATCTGCTACTGCAAGAGCAGCCCTGAGAATCCCTGGTGCCTCTGGCCTGCAGACACTGAACTAGGATTTGTCTCCAGCAAGGTGGAGGGCTGGTCCAACGTCTGTCCTGAAACTTTGGATGAAAATATACCTGAAGATGGGATGGGAGCATTGTGAAGGTGATGACTGGATCCTTGGAGGGCAGGAAGAGGAGAAAGTGCCCATTGCAGTGCTCAACGTTGCTCTCAGCCAACGTTAGACACTCTGGTTCTGGAATTCTGTGATCCAGGGCTTGATCTTATCTCCTTGGCTTCAGTGGGGCTGCACAGGGAGAAAATCCGTTGCTGGTTAAAGTAACTGTTGGTCACATCTGCTCAAATTTACCTGAAGCTGCTTCAGGGGATTTTGGCCACACAGCAAAGTGACAAAAGAAGTTCCCAGCTCTGATGTGGAGACCCACTGCTGCTGTGTGACTTCCTCAAGGGATGGGGCCTATTGGAACCAGAAGTTACACATGGACAGACATGATGGATGTTGACCTGAACTATTAATTTCTAAATTATTAATAACTAATTGCTATTATTCATTAATTAATATGCTGTTAAAGTTTTTTCCCTTTAAAAAAACCAAATTTTTCCCCTCAGAAATCCAATTATTGTAACATGATAACTTTTCCAGCTGTGTAGTTTAGTTACTGAGACATTCCCGAGCCGTGCAGCCATGGGAAAAATGCTCATCCAATGTATCAAGAGGAGTTTTCATTTTTGTCTCTGGAGTCCTTTTGCAAGGCTGTCTTTCAGTCTGGTTCAAGCCCATGTGTGTCTCTAGGTACTCGATCTTCTGACAAGACCAGGCAGGTTTACAGCTCCTAACAGTACGTGCATCTGACACAGTCAGCTCCCAAGAGTTTGCAGTTTTGCTTGGAAGAAAACAAAGTATTTCCCAGTTGTGTCTTCTATAGGTGAAACCTCCCAGACTGGAAACCCAGAATAATGCTTCCCAGCAGCTCGTTGTAAATCCTCAGGCGCCAGTTTTCTGTCAGCTCCAAGTTGTGCTTGTTCCAGCAGCTGCCCGTGGTGCTGAGTGTTGTGTCCATGGTTCTTGGTGTGCCTGTTTGGGAGGTGCTGGAGCACAGAAAGGGCTTTTGATTTTGCCAGCCTTAGTTGCCAAAACCCCAGTAGCTCCTTCTTCATCTGTTGAAATGTCACAATAACCTTCATTAATCTGAGTTTGTTTTCTATGGTAATACTTCTAAAGACTTTTTTTCACATTCATTAATGACGGTAACACATTGTGGTTGATCTTTCTGTTTGTGCTGATTTTTCTTCACCTCGAAACTTTCAGGTGAGCATTGAGGTCTGGTGTGGCTGCAGGTGGTACGGGGTGGGACTGGCTGTAGTTATGTGACACAGGCCATCACCCCAAGAGGGGGACACAGATCTGGCATTTAGGAGGAAATCCTGAAGCTGTGCTTTGCATCTGGAATTTCTAGTTTGTTTTTGTTCAAGGAGTTGGTTGTGGCTACCTTCCCAAAACACCAAAGATGGACTGTTTGGTTCAGAATTACCCAGGTGAAGACTATGCCCGAGAGGTGTGTTATGGATTATGGAAATCTGTTTGCCCTAATCTGAATTCCAGCCCTTTGTTCCAGCCTGTTACTTGTGCCTGTTTTCTGAAGCTGATCTGTCTCTGGAATCAGAATATGTGTCTGCAGCCACAGCACCAGCTGGTCAATAGCTTGGAACTGAATGTAAAAATAAAACATTCAAAAGAGGACAAAGTCTTGGTTTCGTTCCTTTACCTCTTGGTTTGGTGTTGCACATCTTGGTGTACCTCAGAAATACAAGGAATCATGTAATGGAAACCTTTTTCCTTCTTCAGGTTCTGTAGAAAAGAAGCAACAGAGAAGATCGATTCGAACCCGCTCCGAGTCTGAGAAATCCGCCGAAGTTGTGCCAAAGAAGAAGATCAAAAAGGAGCAGGTTGGCTTCCTCCATGTAGAGAGTTAAAATATATCGTATTCATAAATGTTGTGGCTTATATTGGTGCCTTTTTATTTTTCTCCATTTTTCCCCATCGGGTTTCGGTTTGGACTATCCTCCATGAAATCCCCCTGTCAATGCCATTGCTGTGACTCTGCTACTGGCATCTTCTCAGTATCAGTCAGGCTATGGAAGTGGGAACGCAGTGATGGATGACTCCTAATGAACCTGCCATGTTTCCTTTGAGATTTCTGTTCTGAGCAAAATGGGTTTGTTTCAGTGATTTCTCTTGGATGGAATTGCCACCAGGTTCCTTCCTTTGGCTCTTGATTTAGCTGCTGGTTTGTGTTGAGGCTTTGTTTTTCAAATGAAGTTAGAGTGATTAATTTGACCACTTCTGAAAATGGACTTCAAGAATGATTTCACTTAAAGATGAATAGTCAGACTTTCGTGTTGGCAGACATCAGCAAAACAGTTCTGGGATATACCATTTTTTCCTGAAATAGTTCTAACATGTACAGGGCTTTCCTTTAATCTGGATGTCAGACAGACAAATGTTGTTGCTTTAAAAAAAATTTAATGATAAGAAATTTCTGCGTGGAAATGAGTAGGAGAGTGCAGTGGATGGACAGAAATACTAAAACCTGCATACACTTTTAACGAGTTTGTCAAAGTTGTTGGTTCTTCTCCTTGCATGGTTGATTTTTCCTGCTTCAAGGGCCTCTGTCTGAAAGCTGAGAATTTTATATAAATGTTTCATAGTTTAGCTTTTCCCAGTGAGAATTTTTAAAGAGAAACAGTCAGGATGAAGATTTATATGGGAAGGGGAAAAATATTTTTATCTCTTTAATTTATTCTTTGCCCTTTGCGCTTTGTTTTGCACTTCCTTCACTTCAGAGACTGAAAGTGAACTCGGTTGCTTTTTGAGGTTTTTTCCCTTTTTTTTCCTTTGATGCTGCAGCATTTCTGCACTGCTGTGCAGCAGAGGAGTGCCCAGCTCGAGGCAGTTTCTTGCTGAAACTTTAAAACAGTTTAAGTGTTGGGTGTGTGACACCTGATGTGGTCCGTGGAGCCTCTTGGCACGAGCTGTTGCAGCCTCCCCCTTTCAAAAGAGTTGTTTTATGTTTGTAAAGGTTTTTAATTTAACAAAGGTATAAGAACCAACAAATGGACTTCATGGATGCCAGGTAGCTCCATGTGCTTCTCTTACCTGGCTGACTCAGTCTGTGGACATTGATTAAAGTGCTTTTCTCAGGAGAAGTATCTGACTAGAGTGAAACCCAGGGCACTGTAATGTGCAAAACCTTGAATGTATTAAGTTAAATTTAAAAAAAGAAAACTTACTAACTTCTTACAATTATGCAACAATATTTGTTACCCAAAGTCAAGTTTTCTTGATTCCCCAGTTAGTCTGCAACAACTTGGTATAAAATTATAACTGGAACGAGTACAATTAATGGGAAAAACAAAATGTTGATGCTACTGTTACAGTGACTAGTGGAGAAATAAAAGTGATTGTTTAGATTTTATATTTGTATTACAAAATGTATCCTATACAAATCCTTCTACTGTATGTTTTTACCTATTGTACAACAAAATAAAATATTTTTTAAAAAAATTATAGAATAATCCTTAAATATTTACTAAATGTGTTTCTCCATGCATATGTAACCACATTGCAAAGAAATAACTTGTAATTCTTAACCTTGGAAACAGGATTTTAGGCAACAGCTTTCTTCTGTAAATATTATCCAGTCACCAAATTCCCACATCTTCCATGTATGTTGGCAGAACAGTTCCTAAACTTCTCCGTAGGGCCAAGGACTGGAAGTGCTTTTGCAGTTGTACCTTTGTCTGCGCAGCGCCTGTGCCCTGGAGCTCCGGCTGTGTAGAGCCCTGCACCACGGCACCCGGGCGGGCCCGTGCAGAGCTCTAGACGGGCAGGGAGGGCTCCAGGAGCCCAGGGAGCGCTGCTGGGAGCGCCCGGTGGCCCCGCCTTGTGCCTCACTAGCCCGGTGCCAGCCCGGTGCCAGCCCGGCCAGGGGAACGTGCGCTCACACAGCTGTGGGGTTTGCTGCCCAAAGGCCCCCGCTGCTGCCTGCTGGACACGGATACAGCGCTCCTGTCACCTTCGTGCCCCGGGGGGACAGCAAGGACCTGGCTAGTGACCAGTGGCTGCCAGGCCTGCGGGCGCCAGCGTAGGCAGGATGGATCCAGCGGGACGCGGAGGCTCGGGCTGAGGAGAGGGTGGCAGCTCCCCCCTCAATTCTAACCCCTTGAACTGACCTGTTTGCTTTTTGGTACTAGGGGCAAGCTTTCCTCTGGCGTTAACTTTGGATTTTCCTTTCAAACAGGTTGAAGCTGTCCCACTGGCAGCAGTGAAGACGGGGTTGCAGAAAGGTGAGTGACAGGTGAAAATTAACTCGACTGAAGTTGGTGGCTCACGGCCCTTGGGCAGCAGCTTTGTTCCGGGTCAGCCGGAATGTTGGTGCCCTGTAGGGCCGAGCTCGACTTCTGTGTTTGGGGTTCTGGTCCTTGTGCATTGCTGGGGAAAGGATGGTGTTTGTTCATGTGCTGTAAGCCCCCAAGTCCTACTGGGCATTTCTTAAAAGTCTCTGCTTAGCAAAGGTTAAAGATGGATGATGAAGAGGAAATCTCCTAAGGATTTATCCTCCTTACAGACAATTTATTGCCTTCCTCCACTGTGTCACTGGGTTAAAAAGTTTGTCAAAAGCTCTGCCTAAGCTGATTTTCAGTTAATTTTCAGGGAGAATTCAACTAGTAACAAAATTGCAAAGTGAAAATTAAGGCAGATAATGGAATCCAGCCTCTCATCTTTCTTTCCTTTATTAAGTTTAGCAAAAAGTCGAGAACATGTATTAAACTAATTTTAGCATGTTGTGTTAAGGTGCCAGTGAGATTTCAGACTCCTGTAAACCCTTAAAGAAGAGAAGTCGTGCCTCCACTGATATGGAACTGACCAGCTCAGCCTACAGGGACACGTCTGACTCTGATTCCAGGGGACTCAATGATTTACAGGTAAAGGTGTGTTGGTTCTAAAAAGGACCTGATCAAGCTGTCAGTGTACAAGAGGCTTTTCAGTTGATTATTACTAAACATGTGAATACTATTTTCTACAGATTTTGAGTCTTTTATTGTCTGAAAACATAAAGCCTAGCCTGTTTCCTTCTAATCCCCTCCACTGGTTTGTTACAAAAATACACTGTTTACTTATAAATTTTCCTGTTACTTTGTCGGGCAAAGCATTGGTTTGGATCATGGTTTGCTCTGTGGAAGGTTTGAAATTCTTGGGGAGTTGGGAGATGCTGCTGTATCTGGTGTAACTCCAAGGAGTGTCTGGAAAAGTAAGAGTGCTCTTTGTGGTGTTTGGCTTGTACAGGTGAAATATATCAAGAAGGCAGCACTTGTGTCATCCCAGGAAAGTTCAGCACCTTTCCAGGACCTTTGTGGCTCTTGACTTACCAAATGGTCTTTTGATCAACAGTGACAGAAATATTTTTCCCCGTGTGGTTGTCCTTTGGAGCTGTCTGGTTTGAGTGCCTGGGTTTTTGCTCTTTGTAGGGCAGTTTTGGGAAGCGTTCCGACAGCCCCTCAGCCACTGCTGACGCCGATGCCTCAGACGTGCAGTCGGTGGACTCCAGCTTATCCAGGAGAGGAACTGGAACGAGTAAAAAAGACACTGTTTGTCAGGTAACTGGTGATACTGGGAAGAGATGGATACTAAATGTGTATCCCCTGTTTCTGTTTGTTCTCTTACTTGACATCTCAGATAAAATATCCTGGTTTTTAAGAGCTTTTTATGTTCTGGAAATGATTCATATTAAATGATTCCTAAGCCCTCCTGCAGGCCAGAAAGCTCAGCAGCTGGAAGGTGGTGTCTAATCCAAACCTGCCAGCATCAGTAGATGCCATCTTCCATTTGAAGATTCCACATGGTTGGTCAGGATAGGACAGAGTGAGAGTTTTTCAGTATTTTGAAAAAAAAATCCTGGGATGTTCTGTCCAGTTCCCTGGTCAGTAGTAAAGGACCTGAAGGGCAAGAGCAGCTTGTTCCCTGAGAAATGGAGGAGGGTGGGGGAATCCTGTGGTGCCTCTCCTGTCTCTGTCCTGGCTCCCACTGTTACCCCAGAGCAAGGTGCAGGGAGCGCTGGGGCTGTCCTCAGCCTGAGACCTGCCAGGTTCAGTTCTCCTGCCTTAGCCTAACTCTGAAGCAGTTCCAGGAGCTCCTGTTGTTAGCACCTGGCTGTCACTGGCGTGTCAGGGTGCCCTGGTCCCTGCTGAGCTCTGTGCCCGTTGCAGATCTGCGAGAGCTCCGGCGAGTCGCTGCTGGCCTGCGAGGGCGAGTGCTGCAGCACGTTCCACCTGGAGTGTCTCGGCCTGAAGGCCGTGCCTGAGGAAAAGTTCATCTGCACCGAGTGTAAGAACGGTGAGTGTGTTCAGTGCCTGGAAAACTGGAGGGATTTCCCCCTTTGCTCAGGAGCCACATTCTGGTCAGAGCAAACCAAGATGGTGCTTTCTGAGGGCTTGTGAGTAAGTTTGGGATATTCTGCTGCTTTTTTAACCTCTGACACCAGATTCTCATTTTCCATTTAGCAAGTGCCTTGTAAAAAAAAAAAAAAAAAAAGAACTGCTTAAAGTTTTACGTGGAATAAGAGGTTTTTATGTGAGCAACTACTCCAGCGTTACCGTGCATCACAGTAACCACCAGCCTGTTGGGCAGGAAGGATCCTGTATTGCTCGCAGTCTGTCGACTGCAGAATTTGTTTGGACAATATCTATATGTCAGAGTTGGCTTTCACAGTCTGGATTCCCTATTCCTTCTCTTCCAAGGAGAGCACACGTGCTTTTCCTGCAAGCTGCCCGGCAAGGACGTGAAGCGCTGCTCCGTCAGCACCTGCGGCAAGTTCTACCACGAGGCCTGCGTGCGCAAGTTCGCCACGGCCCTGTTCGAGTCGCGGGGCTTCCGCTGCCCGCAGCACTGCTGCACCGCCTGCTCCGTGGACAAGGACATGCACAAAGCCAGCAAAGGTGAGGCCAGCTGCTGGGAGCAGGGAGAGGCTCAGCCGCCTCGTCGCGGTAACGCCTCAGCCAGCTCCGCTCTCTGTAGCACGGCGTGCAGCAAGGAGCCAGGCTTTCCTCCTCGCCGGGGTGATCAGCTGGAGTAGCTGGTGGGTGGGAAGCAGCTGGCAGCGTGACACTGTGGGGTGTGCCTGGATCCACACACTTGGTCACCTCTTGGTGCTGGGTTTAGTGGGAGGAGCCAAGGGTTCACAGTACGAGGCCAAGGAATGTTGATTTTTAAAGACAGCTTGTAGTGGCCTTGTGAACAGCTGTTTTTCAAGGAAAAATACCATTTTAGAAATGAACCACAATGTTTAAAGCAAACAAATAGCCACAGAATGATGGAAGTTTTTCTTAACATTTTTAAAGTGAAAGTTAAGGGGTAATATTTGTGAAACTTTGTTTAGAAAAAAAGATGTAGCTGTTTCTTTTTTTCACCCAGTACTGCCATTGGAGTAGACCCAGCCTTGCCTTTGCCTGTGGGGAGTTGAGCCCTGTCCTGGCCTGAGTGCTGCTTGTCCTCAGTGGTGTTTTCCAGCCTGGGGGTGCTGAGCCCCGGGTGACACGTGCCTTTGCTGTGTTTCCTGAGCAGGTCGCATGGCCAGATGTCTGCGGTGCCCCGTGGCCTACCACTCTGGAGACGGCTGCATCGCTGCAGGGAGCTTGTTTGTGTCATCCCACATCCTCATCTGTAGTAACCATTCCAAAAGGACTCACTCCTCATCAGCTGTAAATGTAGGCTTTTGTTTCGTTTGTGCAAGAGGTGAGACACTCGGTTTTTCCCTGTTTTATAGTTCTGTTGTCATTTGTGCAGTTCAGTGATAAAAATAGTGTTTCATGAGGAACTCCTCCCTTAGGGCTTGCTGGGGTTAAATGCTGCCTGGGATTTTTTTGGTAATTTAATTTTATTTTGTTTTGGTCAGCAGTTCTCAGGAGATTCCACTGGCTGTGTTGGCCCATAACATTTGATAGCCAGAAGCAGCAATAGGCACTCAGGCCAACTTGTTCTGCCAGTAGGGAAAAGCAGATCCCAATGCCCCCATTCCAGCCTTTTCATGCTGAGAATGGCTGCTGTGTTGCTAATCACTGTATTAAGTAGAAGGAGATTCTTTCACTGCTAAAAGCTTAAAACTATCTAAGTTTTAGGGCTAAAAGATGGGATTTACTCATGAACTAGAATAATTTATAACTGCCATCACATTTGAGAACTTTGAAAGAAAACCTTTAGCAGTACTGTATGAGCAGGTTTCATGCTGAGCTTTTCCATGTGACAAAGTTCTTGTTTTTCTTTTTAACTTTTTTCCCCTCTTGTTACTTTTATGGTTCTTCAGTCACCAAAGTTCTGCCTTCTGGCAGCTTAAAAAAATGTCAGTGCAGCAGTTGCTTTGGTCTCAAGATTCAAAAGTACCATTATTCTGTTGGAATAATATTAGTGTGTACTTTCTGCAGAATGCCAGCAGTTTGTATTGGATGTGTTCTCTGCAGCAGTTTTGAGAGTCACTAATAGGGAAATTACAGTGAGCTGGATCCTGAAGTTACTTGTTTTCATTTGTGTTCATTCAGGTGGAAGTTTAGTTTGGCTTGGCTTTGCAAGGGCAGAGTAATAATTACACATCTCAGAATGACTAGAAATGCAGAAGGAATTTTTCATGTTGTTTTTTTTTTTCTTCCACTTTACATTTGTTTAGTAATAATCTTTATCCCTGAGTCTGGCTCCATCAGAGATGAAACTGCACAAGTCTATACTTTCTCCTGGCAATCTAAATAACCTCTTGAGCCCTGGCAGATGGAATTCCCTGTCCTGTGTATTCCCCAGATCTTAATTAGGAGAACTGGAAGAGTTACAGACCATTGCCACTGCCTGAATCCTCTGTGTCTTAGAGCAGCTCTGTACTTGTTCCATCTGGAGCGTTCTTGTGGGGCTTGTGTCCACCAGGCCTGGCTGGAATCAGGAGCCAGAGTGCTGAGGACAGTACCTGGGGCAGGAGCACTGAGCCACCTGCTCAGAAAGAAATGGGGAACTGAAAGCTTCAGAAATCCTTGGGCACCTCTGTGAGAATGGGGATTTAATTAGTGTTAGTTGCTATCAGAAGTAGAGACTTTGTATTTAGATGCAGTTACTGGAGTGAGAAACGTAGATGAGAGACAATCTATAAAATATACAAACTTGCTTACAGTGAGGTACTTGAAATATTTAAAGACTTCTTATTCACCACCCTGCCATAGCCCTCCAGTCAGCAGGTACAGTTCACCTCGTGTAGGTTCCCTTGTTTTAGGGAACAATGTGTCCAGGTGGGCTGACCCCAGTCTTCTTACAGCAGTGTTTTAGGCACCATCCAAGAGCTTCTCTCCAGCCCTCAGCTGTGTGTCCCTCAGGGGAAGAACTGGGGGCTCTCTTGGTAGCTCATCTTTGCTGTTTCTTTGGGGCTCAGTTGCTCTGCTCTTGCCATGAGTTACTGGCCAAGCGCTTCTGCTCCACAGCTCTGGGCTCTCAGCTGGGCTGCCTGGCTCTTTGGAATAATGAGAAAAAGCTCTTCTTGGTGCAGGACAGAGAACTGCAAAGGCCTGGAATGGAGTTGTGTAGGAACTGAGTGCTGGACTGTTCTGGAGCAGCCCTGGGAGGGCTGGCTGGGGGAGCTTCACCACGGCCTAGGGCAGAACCTCCATCTGTGCTTCCCCCTTGGTGCCTTGCAGAACACTGACCTCCTTCTTGCTTTCCAGCACAATTACAGAGGCAAAACACTTTCTTAGGCAAGATCTCAGGGACGGATTAGTGAGGAGTGGGGCGGTGAGTTCTCATTCCCAACGTCTGTTCCCTCTGTAGCCCCAGCTCAGAGCACAGCCCTGCTGCAGTGACCATTGCCCCAGGTCTGCAGAGGAGCTTCCTTTTGCCCTGTGGGAAGGACAGGGGATCCCGTGGATTCAAACTCTGTTGATTTTCTTGTGCTTGTCTATAAAGGCACAAATGAAGGGTAAAAAAACAATTGAAATTCCACTTAGAAGCAGCTTATTTCATGGCAAGATATTCCAGTTAAATTTGATTCTCTCCAGCACAACCTCTTTGTTAGCGCAGAAACTTTGTCAGACTTTCCTTTTTCTTCATTTTACCCTTTTTTTCATTCCCACATAACGCATTAGAGGTGTTCATTGGGTTTATTTGATTTTTCCTTCATGGAATCATGGGTAGTTTCATTGCAACTCATCTCTTTCTGTTTGTTTCGTATAGGGCTGGTAGTGCAGGACCATTCAGACCCCCTGTTCAGTTCCTATGCCTATAAGTCCCACTACCTACTGAATGAGTCAAATCGTGCTGAGTTGATGAAATTACCTATGATTCCTCCTCCTTCGTCAGCTTCCAAAAAGAAATGTGAGAAAGGTAACCAAAATAGTTTCTTTCTCTTTAATTTACTTTCGCTTTTTCTATTTTTTCTCTCTAAATCAACGGAGAAATGTCTGCTTGTCTCCACACTGACTGCTTTCAGTGACCTTCACTCATGGTTTTTGTGAGCCTGTGTTCATGTTGTTGGCGATTTTTAATTTTTTTTTTTTAATTATAAAAGGGCTTAAAATAATTGCTGTCACTAAATTCTCCTTGGAAGAGATTTGGTCACTCTATCTGGCCTGGGCTGTTCCAGGTTCAGGGAGCTGTTTGCACAGCAATGTGAAGAGGCAGCAGATGGATCTCGATATCATTGCAGTTCAGTATTTACTGGATGATGTAAAACCACTTCTGAAACTGATTGGAGCAGAGGGGGATGTGCTGCTTCCGATCTTGTGCAGGTCCTGACAGAAGAGAGGGCGTTTGGGGCTGGACAAGGGTGGGTGCTGTGTCCTTGTGGAGGGTGCCAGAGCAGGAGGGCGGGGAGGTTTGGCCTGTGTGTGTCCCCACGAGTCCCCTGGCCCCGTGTCCCACCTCTGCCCGCATGCCTGTCCCCTCCTGTGGGATGGGTCCTTGCCACAGCCAGGCTCTGACCCTGCAGGGACCCCGCAGCCCTGGGCAGGGTCACCTCCAGCTGCCGAGGGGGCTGAGGCTCTCCAGACCCTGCGGGGCAGTTCCTGCTCTCTGTGCCAGGCTCACGTGTGGTATTTGGTTCCCCACAGAAATTTGGTTCCCCGGGAGCGTTCAGAGCCTTTCCCAGCCCAAGTTAGGTCGCTGTCAGCGTTGTGAGACCAATGGCTTGCAGTAGTCCTGTAATTCCTGGAAACAAGAATTATTTTGAGCCCTGTGCTTAGCTTGAGCCATATCTGCCTAATGCATCCCGAGAGCAATGTTGGGTTTTTTCTTGCTTAGCATTGACAGTTTTGTGTTTGATTTTGTTTGATTTTTGCATCTCTTGGCATTTTCTCATCTTGGATAATGTTTCAGTAATTTGTCTGTATTTCCTCTGAAATTACTTTTGCAAAAAATACTTCAAAAATTTCATTATGGGTTTGGGAGCTCTGGAGGATCCGTATGACTGGATTTTACTGGTTTTAGCAGAGGAAATACAGTGTTGGTCATGCAACTGAATTGTTTAAGGAATGCTTATTGTAACATGCAATGATCAATTAATGCGATGATATTTTGGGAAGTCTATAGGTGAACAAGATTTTCTGATAAAGGTTTGAAAGTGACTATTCACACTTCTATTGATACTATGATTAAAAATTGCTTTGAATACTCTCAAATCTCTCCCAGATTTTCCATCTGGGACACAAAATATTGTTAATTTTTAAATGTGTATATATATAAGAATGTGTATATATATATTTTATATACCTACATGTATAAAATATTACAGTGTGTGTAATGTATCAAGTCATCTTACATGAGCAGCTTTGCTGAGGGTGGCTTAGAGATGTCCTGTGGCTCCCCACATGTAACACATTGTCCAAAATGTGAGCCAACCAAAATAACTTTTGCCCAAATTAGTGTGAACTTCAGAAATTCATGTGAACCCCAGTGCTGAGGTTCCCTCTGTGCACCAGGAATTTCTGGGATGGGGACAACTCACGTGTGTCTCATTCTGCTTTGTGTACTGGGCTCATCCTGGTAAACTTTTTGTGGAATAAACACACTTATTACAACTCTTTTTCCTGTCCTTGCAGCAGAAAAGTATTGATCAACCTATAGGCTGTGGGGTTGGTGCTCGCTAATGATTGCTGGGGATTCAGTCAGAGCAATGTTGATTGAAAAGGATTCTTTAAAAACGTGGAGTTTTGTGGTTGCTTTGGCCATCACCAGGGCGCTGAAGGCTGGTGGCACTGTTCCCAGCTGCAGTGCTTCCCTTGGGAATGGTGCTCCTCCAGTGGTGCCAACTCACCTCGTGTTTGAGTCCTCAGCTGCTTTTTTGTCTGATACAGTTAGAGTCCCAGCTTAGATTAAGCACTGCACAGTCCTTTTTAACCAACATTGTTAAGTTTGACTTGATCTCTTTCTTTTGCCTTTTTTCTGTGGGGCAGTGGGAATCTGGAGTGGATGATTTAAAATAAATGTCAATTGCTGTGCACGGGGGGAGCAAATCCTGACTTCTACAAACCAAGCAGGGCTTCTTTGTTTCAAGGTGGCAAACTGTTGTGCTGTGAGTCCTGCCCAGCTTCCTTCCACCCCGAGTGTCTCAGCATAGAAATGCCTGAGGGATGCTGGAATTGCAATGACTGTAAAGCTGGCAAGAAGCTGCGGTACAAGCAGATCGTTTGGGTCAAGCTTGGGAATTACAGGCAAGTTCACCTTTTGGGGGTTCTAATGCTTTGGGTGTTTTCGTGTACTCTGGAACTGCAGGAGATAAAGCAGCTCAGTCATCGTGAGCAAGAGTTAGAAATACAGTCATTCCTCTGCTTGGGGTCAGATGTGGATGTCACCCTTGAAATGCGATGCTCCTGCTTCCCCCAGGCAGTGATGGACTCTGGATTGCACTCACCTTTGCTCTGCAGAGCGTGACCAGGATGTGGGAAGGCAGGGGCTGGCAGAGCCAGCTGTCCTTGCTGCTGTTTGCTTTAGTCAGCTGGAGCAGTGCAGGTGCTTACAGGTGATCCTGGGAGCCCACTCTCAGGCCACGGATATTCTTAGAAGGCTTTCCCAGAATCTGGAGTAAGAACATTGCTTGTGTTTGGTGTGGAGCTTCCCAGGCATTGCCAGCAGGAGCCTTGGCTGCATGAGGGAGGAATTCATTTCCTTGAGAAAGGAAAACTGGCTTTTATTTCTCAATCCCATTAGGGAAACCGGGAAGCTCTGGTTCAGGGGACTTACATTCTTCTTTTCTCTCCTACTCTGCAGGTGGTGGCCAGCAGAGATCTGCAATCCCAGGTCTGTGCCTCTCAACATACAGGGCCTCAAACATGATATCGGGGACTTCCCAGTATTTTTCTTTGGTTCACATGACTACTATTGGGTACACCAGGGCAGAGTTTTCCCTTATGTTGAAGGAGATAAAAGCTTTGCTGAGGGGCAAACTAGTATTAACAAGACCTTCAAGAAAGGTAAAATCAAACAAAGTTTATAGTGGTTTATGACAAAAATTCCACGTGTTTGTGTCTCCATCACCACTTAACCTGCATGGGAATATTATGTGACTAGTGTTCTGTGTTCACGTGAAATCCAAGCATTGTGTTGATCCCTTGACTGCAGATAAAAATGTGTTTAAGTGCCTACTCATTGTGTGTTGTTGTGGGCCAGTTCAGTGCTTCCACAAACGGGGAAATGTTAAGATGGCTCTTGGGCTCTGCTGCATGGGATCATTGTTCAGTATCTTGGTACCTGCTGAAAGTACCTGATGATAAATTCATTATAAATTGCAATAACTAATTTTTAGCTTGTCTTTTTGTTAATAGAGTTCTGTTTCTAGTCTTTAAAAAAAATACATGTACATGTACATATTTGATTAGCAGCAGCTGGGGCTGATTGCTTTCTATTCTGAATTCCTTGCACAGCACTTGAAGAAGCAGCAAAGCGTTTCCAGGAACTGAAAGCACAAAGAGAAAGCAAAGAGGCATTGGAAATTGAAAGGAATTCAAGGAAGCCTCCGCCCTATAAACACATTAAAGTGAGTTGGCTTCTTTCTGTTTTATTTTTATTCTGTGTGTGAGGAAGTTGTCCTGTGCATGAATAAGGATGCCTAGAGAAGGTGTGGCTGCCCACTCCCTGGCAGTGTTCCAGGATGGGTTGGATGGGGATGAGAGCAGCCTGGTCTAGTGGAAGGTGTCCCTGCCCATGGCAGGGGTTGGGACTGGATAGTCTTTAAGGTCTCTTCCAACCCGGACTGTTCTGTGGTTCTAAATTATGTGCTTACACCGAGGCGTTCGACAGTGGAAGCCTAGAGAAATCCACATAAATCATTTTGCTGTTCTTTTCACTAATCTCTTGTTGTGTTTTACAGTACCTTAAAACACAGAATAAAACAATTTTTTCTTTGCCTTTTCATGTCAGCTGTTAACTCCGATTCCCCGTGCATTGCCTTCATCCCTTGTTCTCCCCTTTGCTCCCCAGTCCAACAAGGTGATCGGGAAGGTGCAGATCCAGGTGGCCGACCTGTCGGAGATCCCGCGCTGTAACTGCAAGCCATCGGACGAGAACCCGTGCGGGCTGGAGTCAGAGTGCCTCAACAGGATGCTGCAGTACGAGTGCCACCCGCAGGTGTGCCCGGCCGGGGAGCGCTGCCAGAACCAGTGCTTCACCAAGAGGCTCTACCCCGACGCCGAGATCATCAAAACCGAGCGCCGCGGCTGGGGCCTCCGCACCAAGAGGAGCATCAAAAAGGTACAGGGAGCCAGGACAGGGCTGGGACAGCCCTCAGGGTGGGGCTAGCTGAAAGCATTGCACTCTGCACCTCCAGAGAATGAGCTGGGTTTTAACCCCTCAGCAGCTGCCTGGCTGCTCAGAGCCATGCCCAGTGCATTGGTGACCTTGTATCCTGTCAGTCACATCCCAGCTCTTCTGATTTTCCTTAGAAAACACTATTGGCCTGGAGGGCTGCTTTTAAACATGGGGTTTAGCCATTAATTTTATTAAATTCAGAACTTTTTAAATCTGTGTTTCATGAAAACTGTGTTACTGCAAATGTTCTGAGTTTATTGGCTACTAAAGTCCTAATAAAAATGAAGTATGTGGTGAAAATACTTACTGTAACGGTTCCTGTTTCCTGAGGAGTCCGTGCATATTGTCACATTGTCCTCTTTGAAAGAAAGCGAGAAGGTTGAAAGGGTTTTATAGACCTGACAACTGTCTTGTGTAGTGAATGCAGGAACAGGGCTGCCTTTTATTCTGCATGGATGTATTGCTTGGACAATTACCAATTGCAATTACCTGGTGCATGTATTCATGCTGTGCCTACTAGACCAGTAAAGTGTAACACTTTTTCTGATGATCAGAGTCGTTTTTATAGGAAACACTTTTTTCTGTGCTGCTTCCCTTTATCATCGTGATTAGGATGCATGGATTTCTTACTTTTGTTCTCCTGTCCTTTGCAGGGTGAATTTGTGAATGAATATGTTGGGGAGCTGATTGACGAGGAGGAGTGCCGGCTGCGGATCAAACGTGCTCACGAGAACAGTGTCACCAATTTTTATATGCTGACTGTAACCAAGGTGAATATTGTGTCTTGTTTGATAGCAAGTGTCACTCAGCAGCAGGAAACCTCTTTGCTCTGTAAGTACTAAACACATCTTTGTCTTTTTCCTTGAAGGACCGAATAATAGATGCTGGCCCAAAGGGGAACTACTCTCGTTTTATGAACCATAGTTGTAACCCAAACTGTGAAACACAGAAGTGGACAGTGAATGGTGACATTAGAGTTGGACTGTTTGCTCTTTGTGACATTCCTGCAGGTAAAAGGATCGCACTGTTTGGCATGTTTGCTTTTGTCTTGCAGTGGGCAAGTTCCTCACTTAGAATCATGGGGTTTTTTTTTGAAGTGATTAATACCAGTGAGTGTTTAGTAACTTTGTCATTCATTGGAGTGGAGATGGTGCATAAGGTTCCAGTTTTAGCAGGGGTCTCATGGTAACAAATGCTAATGAAATGTCATTGTCACAGGCCTGTCTTCCCTCAGTGTCCATCTGGGTGAATTGTTTTTCTTTAAATTTTAGGAATGGAGTTAACATTCAATTACAACCTGGATTGCCTGGGCAATGGCAGGACCGAGTGTCACTGCGGAGCAGAAAACTGCAGCGGCTTCCTGGGAGTGCGTCCCAAGGTACATGGATGGACCTGGAGCCTCTCCTCCCAACCCCAGACTTTTTGCAGGGCAAAGAGGGTTTTGATTCATTTCACTCTTCAGCCTATCTAATACTTTCTACCCTTGGAAGTCTCCAAGGACTCTATAGTCTGCCCTGCCATGCTGTTGTGTCTGGTGGGGAGTTAATTCAGAGACATCTGAATGAGCACTTCTGGCTTTTAGAGCTTAAAAACTCTTTTAAATGGATCTCATTTAAGAAGAGTTCATGCAAATAATAACCCAAAATTTACTTGAATGCGGAGGGTTTATAAGTGACTCTGTGTTGTGGTTTTCTCCTTCTTAGACAGCATTTGCAACGGCAAATGAAGAGAAGGTGAAAAATGCAAAACTAAAGCAGAAGAAAAGGAAAATAAAAACAGAACAGAAGCAGATGCATGAAGATAACTGTTTCCAGTGTGGAGATGGGGGAGAGCTGGTCATGTGTGATAAGAAGGACTGTCCCAAAGCATACCACCTCCTATGCCTTAACCTGACTCAACCACCTTTCGGTAAGAACAGTGGCTCCTCCTGCTCAACTTTTCCTTCCTGCTACAAGGCAGTGTTGGAGATGAAATGCAGCATTCGTGTACATAAAATACAGTCTTCGCTTACGTTAAATGCAGTATTCATTTCCACTAAGTGCACCAAATTTGCTTTTGCAATACCACTCACTTTCAGCAGTACATCAGGTGACTGTTCCGAGCTGGAACTGGTGGGCAGAGGCTTTGTCATACTTTTTAATGTTGTTCTTGTTCCACTCCTTGAATCAAACTTCCTCTTATTTTGATTGAAACATGAGCATCATCTTTTTGCCTAAAAAATGCAAAATAGAGCTGTGTTCAGTCAGATTCTTGTACATCAGAAGCAGAAGTAGTGGCTGATTTTTCTGAACTTAGTTTGTATTCATTTAAGCAATCCAACATGGAGTGAGGGTTAAAGGCCAGTGCTGTCTCCAAAGTGCACTAATTCCAGTTCCCTTCTCTCTCTCCTCCCATCCTCAGGAAAGTGGGAATGTCCGTGGCATCAGTGTGACATCTGTAGCAATCCTGCCGTGTCCTTCTGTGAGTTTTGCCCCCACTCCTTCTGCAAGGATCACGAGAAGGGAGCACTGGTGCCGTCGGCGCTGGACGGGCGCCTCTGCTGCTCCGCACACGACCCCAAATCTCCTGTGGCACCCGAGTACTGGAGCAAGATCAAGTGCAAATTGGAAGCACAGAATGCTGTGGAAGAGGCAAAGGAGTGAAGTTGGTTAAAAACAAACACGGGAGGGGAGAAGAGGGGCAGCAGGCGATGAACTCAGAGTTTGCAATGCCACACTCGGCTTTGTCCTCGGAGCCGTCACGTGTGAGCTGGAATGGGACCATTGACCTGAGCGAGAAGGACCAGGCAGTGGTGTTTGCTTTTTATTGTTTGGTCTTTCTTTTACTCTTGAATGTGCTACAGCAGCTCTTACTGTTGGAAACCAGGAGCGTCTTGGCCTTTGAAGAAAACCGTAAACCTTTTGACAGTGAAAAGAATATTCTGTTTAAAATAATGTTCTTTGAGTGTAGAAAGCAAAGCATAGCCACATATTTATTTATTTAATTTTGAAAGGGTGTTGAAGATCTGGCTTTGATCAGTCATCGTGTCTTTTAAAACAAAACAGCGAAGCCAACGTAACTTTTGTGTCTAGTTTGTGGAAAGAGCAAAGCCTCTCCCCTCTGTAACACTGAGATGCCAAACAGACAGGTGTGGGTGTCAGACCAGGTGACTCTGAAATGCCTCTGTTCCAGTACTTATTGTTAAAGGCATTGGAGAAGGTAGGTTGTCTCTCATGTTTACTTATGAATATTGTTGTGTAGCTTTTCCTGTGAGAAATCAGGTGTGTGACTTCTGGGAAGTGCTCATAACACAAGGTCTGGCAGTGGGGAAGAAGTGCTGGTGCCTTGCTCCAGAGCTGTTTTGGCAGACATGCAGAAATTCAGAGTTTAATTGCCCAGCGGTCGTTTCTTTATCCCACCTGTTTTGGAAACCCCTCCCAGGCAGGAGAGGCTCCCAGGCTCAGTCAGAGCTGAAGTCAGTCCTGCCACTGGGTTCCTCATCTGGTTTGGTGGCAGTTACTGAGTGTGTTTCTTCAGTCCTGCCTTCTCAGGCTCCCCTTGGCTCCAGGGAGACCTGGGCACGTGAGGGACCTGACCCATGTGCGTGTTGGTTTCGATGGAATGTTAAGATTTTTTTGTTGAGAGAGATCTTCTGACTTTAATCTTCATTGTTAATGGAGCTGAGGAACATCTCAGCACTTCCTCAATGAACAGGGTATTTTGTGTCTGGGTGAGGGACCATATCCCAGCAGCCAGCTGATGCCTCAGGAGATGGTTCTGTCTTGGCTTTCCTCTGTTAATCAGAGAGACAGACTCCTTCAGTGAGGCTTTCAAAGTGGCTTATGTTGGCTCTTGCTCCAGAATTTTTTTGGAAAACCTATATTCCTCCTTTTTTTTTTTTTTTTTTTGGTGCAAGGAGCCACAGGGCACTGGTGTCCCCAGGCTGGAGCTGATTCTGGTGACTCTTCCCCCCAGCCCACGATCTCACCAAGCACTGTCCCCCCCTGCCCTGGTACAGCAAGTACTTCTGACTTGTGTGCTGATAGTAGCTACTCCCTGCCAGCCTTTGCTCGGTGGGCACTGAAAATAATCAAGTGCTGCTGGCATCTGGCTGAACTGAGCCTTGGAATTAAGAACCTTGTCTCTGGAAAACTGCTTACACAAACCTGTGGGAACACAGAGACATCTCAGATGAAGAAAACAGGCTGAAAAAGTCTGTGTGGAATTTAGAACGTGTCTTGCCTCTTCCTGGTGTCCTTCTCATCCTCAGATTGATGTACAGGGGGAGTTTCTGTGTGTGCAATGGTAGAGTGATGGATACACTACAGTCCCTGAGCAGCTGCTGTGCCGTGGGCTGGGCCCAGAGCACCTGCCCACACCTGCCCTGGGTGACAGACCCCCCAGGTGTCTGGGGCAGTCCTGGGCCAGCAGCTCTTGGGGTCCCTAAAGCACTTCCTGCTGTGGGCTGTGCTCCAGTGAGGGCTGACACTAACCCTGCTGGAAAACAGTGCTGGATTTTGGTATTTTTAAAGGAAAAATAGTTACAAAATGGATTTTATTTTTCTTAACGTTTTGTGTGGGAAATGTCTCTTCTTAAGCTCTTGTTGAGGCTGTTTAACCTTCTCAGAAATTCCAAACACAGCTCTTGCTACCATGTCTGTAGGGCCTGAGGTATTCACTTTATATTATTTATTAAGCTTGATAATGTTCAGTGATTTTCTCTGAAGTCAGAGCATTCTGATATTGCAGCTATCAGCTGATATATTTTATATATATATATATGTATATCTCTATATATATATCAGATATGTTGCTGATAGTGTGCTGCTGTGTGAGTGCACAGCCTGCTCCCTTCATTCCGTGTCCATGGTGACCTGCTGAGCAGACGTGGTGTGGCAGCACCAGGACACCTTGGGAGCATTGGACAGGAGCCACAGACTGTCAGTGGCCACCTTGGCCGTGCCACAGTGCTGTGCCAGGGCACAGGACACAGGGAGGGCACAGAAGGCTTAAAACGTCTCAAATGCTGTGATGGAGGCTGCTGCTCCTCCTGTGCCGCTCCATGTCTTGGTTCACTTTGTGTTCAGACTTCTTAGAGATGCTTCTTTTTTCCACCAAAAAATTATTCATAGCAGCCAACAGCTGGGCTTGGACTCAGAAGGAAAAACAGGAGAGGTTGTTTAGTTTGTGAACAAAACTCTGAACTGAAGAGAAGGTGAGTGTTTCAAAAAGCTTTAACTTGTTCGATGAGCAAAGGCCAGTTCAGAGGATCTTGGTGTCTGCAGGGGCTGTTCTGAGTGCCAGACTCAGATGTTAAAATGCACATTTTAATCATGTCTTTGCAAACTTAGTAACCAGAATGTAGTTGCTTAGTGCAGCTCCTTTGTAAGGAAAAGATTGCACAGCTGTTCTGATGGATTGGCTTCAGCAGAGTGGGAGGCAGCTGCTGAATTAATTTGTGTGGGCTCCAAAATAAGGAATCATGGATAGTTGGGTCATTCCATGCTGAGACCTAGGGGAAATCCACAGAACTGGTGGTTTTGGAGGAGAACTGCAGTGTGCTGTCCCAGCACATTGTTGTTCCTTCGTGGGAACACACCAGCATGTTTTTCTCTTACTTTTGTGTTAAATTTTTGGGGTGGCCCCACACTTCTGGTGACCTCCTGCCTCCAGCTCTGGCACCTGGGCAGTGCCTGAGCTGCCCTGCCCAGGGAGCAGGGTTTGTGGTTTACTGGAGCTTTTCCTCTGCAGCTGCACCTGGGCACAGTGCAGGCATCCTGCAGCCCGTGGCCAGATGAATCTAGAAGCAGAACTCCCTGATTCTGGATTGCAGTGCTGCAGAGGCTGGTTCCACCACTCCTGAATGCATGGTGCAAGCATTAGCTGTTGTAGCTGTCAGATTATTGTATAGACTTGTCCTGTCCATAGGCTGTTGAAGGCGTTTGCAGCTCGGGAAGGAAATTTCCTGGGCAAATCACCTTCTCTGGTCACCACACGGTCTTGGAAAATCAGTTCAAATGGAGTAATAGGGCTGGAATGTGGATTTTTGGCCTTCTTTCTGAAAAACCCCTTCTTTTATCTTAATTTCAGGATAGAATGGGAAAGACACAATTCCTAGGCATAGTTATCAATGAGCATAAAATCTGTATATATTGAAACTTTACAGAATTATGTGGGCGGGGAGGGG
>VWZV01011144.1:44884-64151 GCA_013397155.1 Irena cyanogastra
GGGGAGGGGGGAGGGTGGGATGGGGGTGTCCGACGCTGGTACGGAGAAGTCACTTTAACATGGAAACCTCTGCCTCATTGAATTCAGGGTTTAATGTACTTGAAGCTCTGCGGTTCCTTTTACAGCTTTTTTATTTATACATGATTTTTTTGTATACTGCATTGAAAATGTCCTTGGCTTCCCCCAAGTTCCTTCCTGCTCCCGCTGTCCCGTGGGTCCATGGCAGAGGGAGGGTTTGGGAGCAGCTGGCTCGGAGGTGCGTGCTCACCAGGTGTTGCGTGGGAGACGGCGACCTTGGAGCAATGCTGTCCCTTTGCTTCCCGTTCCCATCAGCTTTCCCCACCATTTCTCTTTGTGTAGCAAAAACATTTGCACTTACGATACACTCCTACACGTTGGATGTACTCCCAGTGTTGTTCTGAGGGAAAAAGGAGAAAAAGGCGAAACAGGAAGAAAAGTTGTTCGCTGTGATGCTGTATTTCTGAGTGAGCAGCTCAGGTCTGTGTTCCCCTGGGAGGGGTCTCGCTGCTCCAGAGCAGGAGCGAGGGAGCTGGAACTGTGCTTTGTGTAGGGGATTTCTGTGATTAATGTGAATAAAAAAGGGAAAACACGTATGAATTTGCCAAAGCCATTTACCACTCCCTGTGCCCCGGGGCTGTGCCCTCTCTGTGCCACCGCCAGCTCCAGGGGCAGGCAGCTGCCCGGGGTCCCTCTGGAGATCCCAGCTGCGTGGGGTCCCTGGGAGCCCCCACCTTGCAGTTCTCTCTCGCTTTTGGGTCATAACCAGGCTGGATGAACCCCTGCTCTCCCCGTTCCAGATGGATCTGTATCTCATTTCTGGTGTCACTTTTCCTTTTCCACCAACCGCCGGGGTGATCCTGTCCCGTCTGAGCCGGGGCTCGGGGGTCTGCGTTCGGGCTGCTGTGAGGACCCCACCCCGTTTGTCTCCACGCGAGTGATGTTGCACAGCACAGATCCCCGCGGATCCGTCTCCATCCCCACGTGCTCTGTAAGATGGACCTTTGTAGAGTCGTTATTTCTGTAGACTTTGTTTATCTGTAACAAACTTTGTAGATTCTGTGAAATGTTATTTTAAGGAAATCACTCGAGTCTTTAATAGCAAAGCATCGATACTCACCGAAGTTGGTACTGAAGAGATTTTGGACGCAGATGCAGCCCTGACACTGCCGAGGAGTGTCTGATTCCACGGGGCATTACTGTATCATGACTTGATGTTGCCGCATAGACTTTGAGATATCCAATATTTTGGGGGGTTTGTGTTGGCCTCTGTCCTCTTGCATAGTGTGAAGCCTGTAAAGCTGGTTCCCTGTACATAGATAGCTCCTGTCCTCTAGGTAGAGCGTATCGAGACTTGCCTGTAATATTTTAGCTTCTTACTGACTGTGTGTGATGGTAGAACATATAATTTTTGTACATTCTATTTACTGAGATGTTGCCTTTTTTTTTTTTTTTTATTTTACAAATACTCTGGAATTCAGATGTGGGGGTTTTTTGGGGTTTGGTTTTGTTTTTTTTTTTTTGTTTGTTTTCCTTTTTTTTTTTCTTTTTTTTTTTTTTTCCTTTTGCTTTTCCGTGAGGATTCCTTTGGAAAGGTTTTTAATGACATTCCACTGATCTGAAATTTTTGCTTGAGGTTGACTTCAATAAATCGTTCTGAATGTTCCAATGCTGAGATGAGTCAGTTCCGTCTCGGGGCGGGGCGGGGGGATAACGGGACTCCCGGCCGCGGTCCCTCCTCGGGGCAGGGCCGCGCTCGCCCCGCCCCGGCGGCTCCGCGGGGCCAGTGGCCATGCGGCGAGCGGAGCTGGCGGCCGAGGCCGCGCTGCGGGCGCTGCTCCTCGCCGCCTTCGGGTGGGTGCGGGACCCCCGGCCCCGCCGGCCCCGCCGCCCCGGCCGCCGCGGCGCTGA
The DNA here is from genome assembly GCA_013397155.1 of Irena cyanogastra. Lineage (NCBI taxonomy): Eukaryota > Metazoa > Chordata > Aves > Passeriformes > Irenidae > Irena > Irena cyanogastra. Next base: position 46,814 of record VWZV01011144.1, read on the forward strand.
CGGGCTCGTCTCGTTGCAGGATCATGGAGTTCCTGCCGCCCTTCCAGCGGGTGCTGCAGCCCGAGGAGATGTGGCTCTACAAAAACCCCTACGTCGAAGCGGACCACGTCCCCACCGTCTTCATGTTTGTAAGTTCAGCGGGTTCCTGACGTGCTTTGGACCTTAAAAGATCATTTCGTCCCTCCCACTACGGGGGATGCCCCCCTTCCACCCGGCCAAGCTCTACATGATCTGTCTGTGAACAGTACCGGGGATGGGGCATCCACAGCTTCTCTGGGCAGCCTGTGCCAGTGTTTGCTGCATTTGCTTTGATTTATTCTCAAATTACCAGCTCTCCTTTTAAAGCAAAGCTGCTGGCTAAAGGCGTGTACTGCAATACCTGCAGCTCCCAGTGCACGTTGCAGAAAGTGCAGGGTATGGCATCCATGTGGATGAAGAGCTGAAGGGAGGGGCTGCGAGGATGGAGCCGGGCTCTGCTCGGTGGGGCGAGAGGCACAAGCTGGAACGTGGGCATTTCCACCCGAACAGGAGGAAGAGCTGTCCTCTGGGGGTGACTGAGCAGTGACACACGCTGTCCAGACACTGGAGTCTCCTTACCTGGAGATACTCAAAATCCACCTGCACACAGTCCTGGGCGATGTGCTCTGAGGACCCTGAGCAGAGGGGTTGGGTTTGATGGTCCCCCGTGGTCCCTTTCTACCCATCCTGGGAGATTAGTACCAACTAGGCCAACATACAGTGATTTTTATCATATTTTGAGGCTTTACCATCCAGGATTGCCTTTGAGATTTGAAGTTCATAAACTGATGAGGACTTTGCACTGTTGTCCATAATCCATTCCACGTCTAACTTACCAGGCACATGGAAGATAGCACAGCTCTCGCTATCAGGGAATGTTTTCCTTGCAAGCTGCTATTTTTAGCAGGGATTTATCATCATTTTATTGTCAAATGTTTTCCCAACGGCTCCAGGCTTGTTTAGAAGAGTTTGACTAACTCTGAGTTGGATTTCCAGGAGAGAGCAGTGTGTCAGAGGGATTGTCTCTCTGTGTCACAGGTGTGAGGTGGAGGGCTGTGGCTCTTGAGTTGGCAGGTGGCAGGTGGGATTTTCTGCAAGAGGTGGCCACTAAACATTACGGACAAAACCTCGGGATAGGGTTTGGAACAGGCAGTGCAAGCAGGACGTGTGCCAGAGTTCAGGTGGGAGCAGACTCCCCGGGAGCCTGGCAGCGTGGTGAGGATGAGGATGTCCCATCCCGGGGTGAAATCCCCCAGGGCTGAGATGGGGATGATGATAACTGCTGCTCTGAATCAGCAGTGCTGTGCTTTTGCTGACAGAGCGCGGGGGCTGCTGACAGCGCTAATGCCGCGGCTTGCAGGGAGGGGAGAGCTGAGGTGCTGTGCCTGGGGACACCCCAATAACCAGCCAGAGCAGCACTCTGCCAGAGGAGCTCTCTGGGACCCAAAGGATGTGCTGGGCTGATCAGGGCCTGCCGCAAATCCAGCTGGTGAGGGACTGTGTTCTGATGGACCTGCAGCCATTGCAGAGCACGGATTGCTGCTCGGCTTTGGAGAAGTGTACTCAGAGAACTTAAACCTGCTTCACTGACACCTAAAACTCTCCCTGTGTTGTGCAGTTCATCGCATTTCTGTCTCCCCTGTTGCTCATCATCCTGGCGAGGCTGTTCCTGGGCGCTGACCACGAGGACACGAGGGAAGCCTGCCTTGGTGAGCCCCTCCTTGCTCCAGAGAAAGGCAGCTTGAGCCCTGCCTGTGCCTGAACGTGCTGCATTTTGAGGTGGGGATGATGCTGATGTGACCCTTCTGCTCTCTCTCAGCTGCCAGCCTTGCTCTTGCTCTGAACGGGGTTTTCACGAATGCCCTGAAGCTCGTCGTGGGGAGGTGAGGAGGATGGGCTGGCTCCAGGGCTGGCTCCAGCTGTGCCGTGGGGGAGAGCAGGGGAGGCAGCTCTGCAATAGCCAGATCAAGGCCAGGAGCTGAACTCAGACACGCTCAGCCTGGAAAGAATGTGGTTTTTTCTAGCTGCAAAGACAATTTAGAATTACAAAAAACACTGGGGAGCTGCTGTCTCAGGCCATCACTCAGACGGGCCCGGGCTGGGGAGGATCGCCTCGGCACGGGCTGCTCCCTGCTGCTCCCTGCCTGAGGGCCCTGAGCTCCCCTTCCCCGTCCCAGGCCACGGCCCGACTTCTTCCACCGCTGCTTCCCGGACGGCCGGGCCAACGCCGAGCTGCTGTGCACGGGCGACGCCCGCAGGGTGACAGAGGGCCGCAAGAGCTTCCCCAGCGGACACGCGTCCTGTGAGTGTGCCACGTCCCCTTCCTGCTGCAGCCCTGGCAGCGAGTTTGGGGAGCAGCACCCACGGGGAGGGCAGCTTGGACTTGCTTTCCGGCACCCCACAGCTCTGGCTGCGTTCCTTGACGTGGCCAGGGGACTCAGGTTTCCCCCTGCAAAGCACTGGGGTGAGAAATGCGGCCCAAAACTGTCTGCAACCCCGGAAGGAGGGATGTGTGCCAGGTAGCAGCTTCTAGGATCCATCAGTCTCAGATGATCCATCACTCCCAGCTGGTACTTCCCTTGCCTCACAGGGACAGGCAGACACCTCTCGCAGCCCTTCCACTGCAGCAGCAGAGGGTGAGGGTCTGGCAGCAAAGCCTGGAGCTATTCTGAACCAACGTTGCTCTGTTCTCTTCCAGTTGCCTTTGCTGGTCTTGCCTTCTCCGCCTTCTACCTGGCAGGGAAGCTGCACAGCTTCGTTCCAGGCCGGGGGGGCCGGGCCCTGCGCTTCTGTGCCTTCCTCCTGCCCCTCTTCCTGGCCACGCTCATCGCCGTGTCCCGCACCTGCGACTACAAGCACCACTGGGAAGGTGGGTGAGCGGCCGGTGCACCTGAGCAGGGCGCTCCAGGCACGGGGGCTGTGGTGCCACAGACGTGTTCAGAGCCCCCAGCAGCAACTTGGGGTTTTTGTTTAACTCCTCCAGTGGCCGTTTTGCTGCCACCTGCAGGGAACTGACGCCTTCCTCTGTGGTTTTGAAATGCATACCAAGTTGGGTTTACAGCCGAGTCAGGTTATGGATCTAGCAGAAAAGCTGCTGCTGAGGAATTGATCACCAGGCTTGGCAGGGTGAAGGGCCGTTAACTTTGCTCTGCTCTCACCCACAGATGTGCTGGTTGGCTCAGCGATGGGCTTGGTGCTGGCATTCCTGTGCTACAGGCAGTACTACCCTCCCCTGACAGACAGCACGTGCCACAAGCCAGCTCTGGCCAAGCCCAAAGCGCTGCCGGCGCACGAGGAGAAGCCTCCAGCTCCCAGCTTCCACATGAACATCTAGGGACAGCTCTGTCCTGCCTGGATGCCAGGGCAGGGCGAGGCTGGGGGGAGGCTGCTCGGGAGAAGTGGCTCCCTGCCGAGCCGGTGAGTTTCCTGCCCTGGCCCTTGTGTGGCTTCATTTCCCTGAATTTTGTAGGCCACCCCCTCTACAGGGAGCGAGGGAGGCACTCGGGGTGCCAACCTGCAGAAAGACAGTTGGGCTATGAAGGTCCTGAACACAGACTGGGACAATGTGCCCACCCAGCGTGCCCAGCCTGGTGGGAGCTCTTGTGTCCAGTCCAGGAAGCACCATTGGTCACCTCCCTGCAACCCAGGCGAGCTGTCCCAGCCCTTCTCCTGGAAATGAAGTGCAGGACCTGCCAACTTTGAGCTTTTCTAATTTCCCAAATAAAGGAGTTTAATTTTTGTAATGAGCTGTGGTACTAAAACTTTATTTCAAGGCTTGAGTAGTTGCTTTATAAGCCACTTCCTCTGGTGTCTGCAAGGGTTTCTGGTGGGTGCTCTGTCCTTGCAGCTTTATTAGTTTTACGGAGATGACAGCAGAAAATGCAATGGTGTCTGAGAGCATCCTGCACAGGTGCTTGTTTCCCTGCCCATGGTCTGTCTGTCAGACAAGGAAGGGCAGAGTGCTGCTGAGATCCAGGGCCTGCTGCCTGGCAGGAGCTCTGGGAGCTGTTCTTTGTCACAGGTTTCAAGTGTGTGCACATGCAAACAGCACAGGTGAGGCTGCAGCAGAGCAAGGCAGGTGAGTCAGTAATGAAACACCAGCCCATCAGCTGCAGCTTGGACCCTCTGTAACTCTACAGCTTCAACAGAGTTACAGAAATAGCTTCACTTCCCCCTAAAACTGCACATGTGGATTTTCCAGCCCTTCCCTCTCCCCCCAGACATGCACACACCACAGCCATCTACTTATCTATTTTGGCTTTTACTGGAAAAGACATTAAATAACATTTAAAATGTATTTAACTTCTTTTTTTTTAACAAAGTGCATAACTTAAAAAGCTGATCATTAGTGTCCCATGTTAAGACTGTCCCTTTTCCTACTCCCACGAGACCTTAGCCAGCAGCAGTTCAGGTGCTGACCAAGCAGCTTGGCTGTTCTGCAGTCAGGTAAAGAACAGCTTCTGTTCCTCGGGAGGGGAGGAGGGATGGAGGCTGCAAACAAAACCCTTCCAGTAGTGCAAATAACAGACAATGGAGGAAAAACAAACCAACAGGCTCTGGGGGAAAAGGCTCCTTACCCCATGCAGGGCAAAAGTCAGCAGGAGGGAAAGTGGTTTGGCTCTTCCAAAGGCTGCTCAGCAACACGTCACAGCACTGGAGCCCCAGCCCAGGCACTGAGCCAGCCCAGGGGCTTTGGGCCCAGGCAAGGATCACAGAGGCTCCCCAGCCCTGTCCCCCTCAGAAAACAGCTTCAAGGCAGGTGCAGACTGAGCTGCCATCAGAGCTGGTGTCATTCCTGCAGTGTCCAGACCCTGCTGATCTGGGCTCCACCTTTGCTGGCTGTTCAGTACATTTAAAGCTAAACCCAGGGCGGGCAGATCTCCGTGCTCACCTGCCAGCCCGTGGGACAGCAGGGCTGTCTGAGTCCCTGCAGGGCACAGGGGGCTCACACTGCCCAACACTGCCAGCAGCAGCTGCTGCTCCCCGGGCTGGCTGCAGCTGGAGCTGAAGCTTTCCTGGAGCTGAAGCTTTCCTGGAGCTGAAGCTTTCCTGGAGCAGGTACAGCTGGCACTGCCTTGGTGGGTTTGCAGCGTGGGCTGGGTGAGGGGCTGAGCTGCCACCAGCAGCACACCACAGCAGGGACATGCCACTCTCACGGGGTGCTTTACAGGGCAGCCCTGCCTGTGCAGGGGGCACAAACATGCAGCAGCAGTGCAGGGGCACGAGCTGCACGGCCCCTGCTGGCTCAGCACAGCCCGAGCCCCGGGCTGCAGCGCTGGTGTGGGGGTTTGTGTGAGCAGCCAGCAGTCTCCCTTGCTCCCAGGCTGCTGCAGCTCTTCCCACGCTGTGTGTTTAAGGCTTTTTCTCCTCAAGGTCCCGGGCTGTGAGTGCCCTCACCGAGCCAGGCACAGCTCGTCTGCTGCAGAGCTGGAGGAGCTGCTGTGGGGACTCACAGGGTGCAGGGTTAAAAGTACACGTTGCCACAGGGAGTCGCTGTACAGGTGTTGTGTGTGTTTGAGCAGAAGTGGTTTTCCTTGACAGTTTTTCCCCCTACCCAAAATGGAGGAAAATCCATCCTTATCTCCAGGCAGCAGCAAGTACTTGGGAAGCAGCATGCAGGACACGGCAGCAGAGCAGAGAGGAAGGCAGAGAAGAGATCTGGACTTTCCTGGAGAGTACTCAGTGGGGTTGGACCTGAGAAAACAAAAGGAGAACACAGGAATAGCTGCAGTCAGAATCCAGCCTCCTGGACCCTCCCTGGTTCTCTCCTCATGTCTGATCCTGCTCGTGTGCACGGAAGAGGAAAGAAGCCAAAGGTGCTGACAGGCCAAAGAAGAAGGCTGACACAAGTTCCCTGCCTTAGATAATGGATATTACTCCCTCAAACCAACCAGATCTCCTCTGAGGTGTCCTAGGAAATCCAGAAGGGGTTTAGGCAGAATGACTTACAGCCAGAACAGCACAGGTTGGTCACTGGCTTCCTGGTAAAGGCTGATCCAGCGTGATGCCTTGTGTCTGGTAGATCTCCTTCAGAACCAGCAGAACAGTGTCCTCTGACTCCCTGCAGGAGGAGGAGAGGCAATCAGAAGGGAATGCTCCCCTGCACTCTGTCAGGCCATCTGTGGTGCCTGGGGTAGGTGCAGTGCTCTGCAGTGCAGGCAGCACAAGGCAAGGAGAGCCACAGGTCTGTGTCCCCTCTGTGTGTCACAGACAGGGGAGGATCCTGTTCCCTCCATCAGCTGAGGCTTCTCCTACTACACTGCCTTTGAAACTGATGCCATTCTGCTCCCACCACACATAAATTCGAAGCCCTGAGCATTACACAGACACTTACCAATAGCAGAGATGCCCCTGGAGTGCAAACAAATACTCGTTGAAGCTCTCGATTGGCTTCTCCTGCAGCACGTAGTCGATGCGGTTCCCTCCGTTCAGCCTCCCCATGTTGATCAGGGGGGGCTCTTCCTTCACTGCTGCTGGGGGCTCCTCTGCCTTTGTGTCTGCAGGAAGGAGGAGCAGAGTGCTTCAGCCACAGGGCACCAGCAGCCACGACAAGACAACAGCAGGGCCGTGCTTCCCTTCCCCCCTCGGCAGCTGAAGTGCAGGTGACACCCGGAGGAGAGGGACAGCTTAAAACGTGGTGTGGTGTGCTGAGACCACCCAGAAAACCCCTTCACCAGGTGCTAACAGGGGAAGGCCACAGCATCTGGGGAGAGCCAGGTGCCTCCACAGCCCAAAGGTGGTCCCTTTGCTGGGCACAGGTGAGGGGCAGCGTGGCTGTGGGACTCCAGGCACGCTGCTTCACGGGCAGCTCCCAAGGCTGCATCCCTGGCTCCCCCCTGCCCCGTGGCCCCCACCACCGACCTGGCTGCTTCTCAGTGCTGGCCTCTGCCTCAGCCTCAGCCTCGGAGCTCCCTGCCTCCAGGGCTGGCACCGGGGCGCGGGTGAAGGACTGCCAGGCCACCCGCAGGGAGCCCAGCAGGTTGTTCTTCAGGTCCACGCTCATGCGAGTCAGCCCCTCCTTCAGCTCTGCAAGGCAGGAGGGGGCTGGCTGTGGGGCTGGGGGCTGCAGCAGCGGCCCTGGGCCGGGGGCCGGGGGCTGCCTGTGCCATACCCAGGTGCATCCTCTTCCTGCCCTTGTGGTGGGGCAGCAGCATGGGCTCGAACTCCGGCTCCGGGACGATCATGGGCTCGATGCGATACGCCACCGGGTCAAACTGCACACGAGAGGGGGACAGTGGCCAGGGCTCGTGCTCCACGTGCCTCACGCAGGACGGCTCTGGCTCTTATACCTACGGGGTGGAAGATGTTGAAGAAGCCCTTGCAGGTGGGCAGGCTGTAGTTGGGGTCGATGCGCTTCACCCCTCGCACCGTGAGGAACATCCCGATGGGAGAGCCGAAGGCGAAGAAGATGCTGGGCTTGTAGTTCAGCTGGGGGTAGTTTGCCGAGACCTGGGAGAGGGGGATGCTCAGGTTTGTCCATGGGACAATCTCTGGTGTCACGAGGGCTTTGTGGGTGCAGCCAGAGCTCGGCTGTTACCTGTCCCAAGCCAACGTCCCGGTACTGGCAGCTCCTGCCATCCTCGGAGCTGTCCCCGTGCTGGGACGGGGACCCTGGCTCAGCTCCACGTCCACTGTGCCTGGGAGCTGCTGAGCTCCGGTCCTGCAGCAGCACAAAGGGTCCTTGTGTCACAGGGATGGGATGGGATGGGATGAGACGAGCACAAGCCGTGCAGAAAACAAACCTTCATCTCAGAGCTGATGTAATGGAGTATTTTCATTCTTGGTCCTAAGGGAATTCCCATTTCTTTCAGGTTTTTCTCTGTGCACAAGAACTGGAAAACAAGCAAGGCTGGTGTTAGTCCAGGAGCAGAGGTGTGGTGAGGTGTCTGTTCTGTGGGGTTGTGTTCCTCCTCAGAGATGTTCATGTGTGACTCAGTACCAGAAGAAGTGCAGTGGTGGGATGATGGGAAGAAAAGCACAGAAGAGCCACAAGAACCAGTAAAAACAGAGGAACTTCTCACCAGTGTCTGCCTGTCCATTTTCTCCTTCTCAAAAACATCACAGTACTCGGACAGCTCCAGCTTCTTCAGGATTTCTTTTACTTCCTCAATACCCCCCGTGCCTGAGGCTGTCCTGGGCCCCTGTGAACAGATGCAGAAGGGATGATGCTTTCTGCTCACCAGTTTGCTCCTGTTGTGCTCTCTCCCCATCCCCGTGCAGCTGCAGGAGGGAGGGGTCAGTGGCTCCCATACCTGTGCACAGTGCTCGTCCTCCTCGGGCTCAGCCTTCTGGTTCGTCAGCAGATCAAACAAAATGAGTGACCCTAGAAACCAGGCACGGGCAGGGCATCAGCATCTGCAGGGGAAAAGCCTGAGCCACCCCTTTTTTGGGATGGAACAGCTGCACCCTGGGCTTTTTTACAGGCAGATGCTGACAGGACAAGGGACAGTGGCTTTAAACCGACAGAGGACAGGCTAGATTAGACGTCAGGAAGAAATTATTTACTCAGTGGTGAAGCACTGGCACAGGCTGCCCAGAGAAGCTGCGGCTGCCACGCCCCTGGAAGGCAGGACAGGGCTCGGAGCAACCTGTTCTCGTGGCAGCTGTCCCTCCTAACCCCGAGCGTTCTGTGACTGCGCCCTCCCTGCTCCCTGGCACGCCTGGCACCGTGCCCTCACCCAGGCTGTGGCCCGCGATGGACACGCCGCCCCTGAACTGCGGGTTCCGCTGCAGGAAGAGCCGGTGCAGGCGGTTCATCTCCGAGGCCACCGTGTCCACGATGGTCTGGCAGTAGGTGGAGCTGTTGTAGAAGAACACGTCCAGGATGGTGTCGTTGATGAAGTGACGCAGGCGGTTGATGCTGGGCAGCGTGATCCGCTCCAGGTCACTGCGGGCAAGGACACAGGGGGCTGCAGCTGGGGAAGCCACGGGACTCCCCCGTGCTTCTAAAGCCAAGTGGAAGTTCAGAGGAGGACCGAGAGAGTCTCTAAGCAGGTGTGCTGTAATCCAGACCCTCAGTTTAGGGCACAGCACAGCCTGTGCTCTTACATTCCAAGAATAAAGAGCCTGCCCTCTCTTCCCCAGCAGCCTGGCGTGCTTTCTGCCCTTGCTGGGGCACTGCAGAGCAGTGCTGCAGTGCAGGAACTGAGTACTCAGCTCCCAGAGGCTTTAGCAAGGTGTGGGTGTCCACGGTCCCTGCCGAGATCAGCCAGGGAAAGGCAGAGGCCTCTGTTCTCAGGATGCTGACCGGAGCAGTGCCTGCTGTGTGCTGCAGAAGGGCTGGGGAGAGGCGCTCTGGGGTGCCTGGCTGTCCTGCTCACCCCTACCCTAAGAACTCAGAGGTTTGTCCAACAGAAGAAGCGGAGTTCCCGGGGCAGCAGGCTGCCTGGGCAGTGCCTGCCGGGCACTTACACGTCCACGCCCGTGGAGTGCAGGGAGCTGTGCCAGTTCACGGGCAGGAACTCCACCCGCCCCACCTGCTGCTGCTCCTGCGCCTTCTTGAAGTGTGCTTGCAGCATGCTGAGGGACACGTTCCTGAAATCGTTCACTGCAAAACACGAGAACTCTCAGGGAGATCCACCGGGCTCTGGGGCCAGCCCGTGGCACCAACAAGACTTAATACGATGGAAGATCATTACAGGGAAATCCCACCGGGGTCTTTAATCTGCTGCTGCTCCCCTAAGTCTCTGAATCTTTAACTACAGATCAGGGGAGGCTCCACGTCCTGCCACGTGTGTTTATTGGATTTTGCTGCCCCATCTGTACCTCCTTCACAGGGGCAGGGCTTTAGTCTGCCAGTCAGGATAGGCCACTTTTAGAAATTCATAAAAAATAACTCTGTCTGAAGCAAAGCTGATGAACAGCAGGTGCCTAAACCTCTTCAGCAGGTGGGATCTGGAGGGTCAGTGAGGGCTCCGTTCACACTGCCCACAGCCAGCGGGGCTGGCTGTGCAGCCTGCAGTGCTGGGGGGTTTGGGGCAGGCTGGCAGTGTGTCCCAGCCCAGGGGGACAGGGTGGCAGTGTGTCCCAGCCCCGGGGCAGGCTGGCAGTGTCCCAGCCCAGGGGAGATGTTCCCTTCGGGCAGGCTGGCAGTGTCTCCCAGCCCAGGGGACAGGGGCAGGGTGGCAGTGTGTCCCAGCCCAGGGGACAGGGGCAGGCTGGCAGTGTCCCAGCCCAGGGGACAGGGGCAGGCTGGCAGTGTGTCCCAGCCCAGGGGACAGGGGCAGGCTGGCAGTGTCTCCCAGCCCCGGGGACAGGGGCAGGCTGGCAGTGTCTCCCAGCCCCGGGGACAGGGGCAGGCTGGCAGTGTCCCAGCCCAGGGGAGGAGGCTCCCCCTCCTACCGCACTGCACGATGCTGCGGAAGCGGATGTCGCAGGCGGGGCCGATGCCGTGCACCACGAACACCAGGTGGTCGATCTGCAGCGGCTCTCCTGAGGAGGGGAGGGCAGCTCAGGGCACGGGCTGCAGCCTCCCCCCCTCGCCCCAGCCCATGAAAACCCTCGTTAGTGCCCGGATCTACACCTCAGGGCTGCTGGGATTTGTCACGTTTCTCTCAGTCCTGCTCAGTTCACCTGCCCTGGCATGGACCTGGACCAACAGGACAGGAGAGGAAGGGGCAGTGGCTCGTCCCTTCACCCCTGCCCAGCTGTGGGGATCGTTCAGCACAGGGGATTGCAGGGTCAGGAGGTCTCAGTGCAGCTGCCCCATGCCCAGCTCCACTCCCCACGGAGCTGCATCTCCCAGGCAGGCCCCAGGTGGAGTCAGGGCTTGTTCTCTACTTCCCACACACCTCAGTTTGCATATGTGCCTTCCCGAGGGCAGGCACCCATGGAAAATGGAGCAACTGCCTGACGTCCCCATGGGGACAAGTGTGGGAGCTCAGGGCAGCTGGGAGGGACAGAGCTGACACTTGGCTGCAGAGATGGGGACAGCATGTGTCCCAGAGAGTCACCAGCACGTAGGTAAGTGAAAAACCACTGTGTCCCTAGCAGGGAAAGAAACTCCTCTCCTATAAACATTGAGACCTCAGGGGTAATTTCAGATTCAATTTCAGGCACTGCAAGCTCCCAACAGCTCTGTCTCTGCACAGGAACGGGAAACTCATCATTCTCCCCCTGGATCTGCAGCTCTGCAGCTCGCTGGGGCTGGGGAGGTTTCTGAAACCATTTGGATCCTTTTGGCACAAAATGTTTTGACGTGCACTTCACTTAAAGGACCACGGGAGCTCCTGCCAGTCTTTTTGAGTGCTCAGGCTGGAAAACACTGCTCAGGGTTTGGGTGGGTGGAGGGGAGAGGCGGGCTCACCGCTGGGGATCTCCACAGAGATGTTCTCCACTCCTCTCTTCACCGTGCGGGGCCGGCCTTGCTCCGTGGGGGTGGAGACCCAGTCGTCGGAGCTGGCCACGGGGTGGTAGTGAACCATCAGCTGGGGAAGAGAAGAGCCCGTCAGGGACACGGCTGCAGCAGGCCCGGGTGACAGGGGTGGCACCAGGCTGTGCCCGCAGAGGTGTTGAAAACAAACGTGAAGCTGTTGGCAGATCAGCTGCCATTGCCCCCTCCTCTAGTGCAGTGGAATTCCTTTGGGACAAACCAAAGGATCGGCACCAAGAGACCCCAGGGGATGTCATCACTGGTCACCAGAGAGCACCAGGCCCCGCTCACCTTGGGGTTGTGCAGGATAATGACTTCTCTGTTGGGGGACTCCAGCTTCTTCTTCCACTCACCCAGGGTCATGGCAATCATGTAAGCTTCCTGCAGAAGAGAACGCCCACTGTGAGCCAGCTGGAAGTCTGCCCACTAATGTCCAACCTCCTGGGATGTTCCCCACCCAATTTTCAGAATCTCTTATCAACACTTTGAAAAGAAGCAGAGAAATCAGCTGGAGGAGCAGCAGGGTCATCCCAGGATCACCTGCTGAGTGTTTAAGAGCTCCCTGCTTTGGCAGCAGCAGCATCAGACCTCCCCATCCACTTAGAACTGGTTTTGGTACGTCAGAAGAGAGACTATTGCAAAGGTGGGTATTTTTATAGGTCTGTCTATACATCTCTGCATTTGCATCGTCCCAAAGGAAAGCCTGGCACCTTCAGGTGATGCACGGAGGCCGGACGAGGGCAGGGGAAGGGGAGGCCACGGCAGTGCTCACAGTTACATCAATCAGCCACAGGAACGCCGTGCCAAAGCCTCTTTGGAGTTCATGTCCTCAGCCCTGCCTGTGGCCTCGTGCGGGGTTTGGGACGCCAGAGGCAGCAGTGACGAGGAGATGAGATGGAAACCAAGGGGAAAGGGCAGGTTACCTCCAGCTCCTCACTGAAGGACTCCGAGTAGGGAACGAACTTGCTGTCCTTGTCCCCCTTGTAGAACCAGGTGCAGCGGCGCACCTGGGACGGCTCCTCCTCCCAGTACACGGCCACGCGCTGCCGCGCCCGCAGGTGCACGTCGTACCTGCCCCCCGAGGTCGGCACCACCACGCCATCCTGCTCCTTCCCTGCGGGAACACGGCCTGCCTCAGTCCTGGGGTGGCACGCTCCCAGAGGCGTGAGGCTGGAGCACCCCGGGCAGCAGAGCCGAGCGGGTCAGAGCCACCACGGCAGCAGCTGCCAACGTCCTCTGTGCCCGAGCACAGAGAGCCCCGAGCCAGGCTTCCCCAGAGGCTGAAGGTGAGATGAAAACATTACACCACACTGTCCTTCGTTTCAGTGCACATGTTTACATAGGCTCTCCCTGCCTGGCCTGGAGGGTAAAAGTGAAACTGAGGCCCTGGCAAGCGCATTGTGTAACAGTGGGGGTGCACCAGGCTCTCCTAAGGCATTCCTCTCCGAAACAGAGAACTCTCTACAGACCCCAGTGCAGACCTCAAACTCTGTGAATTTCCCTGCCTTTTGGGTCTGCCTGCGGGCTGGGCTGGTGCACAGCACCCCGTGCCAGGCTGGGCCTGGCAGCAGCACTGGGGATGGGCAGCACAGCCTCTAATCCGAAACTTCCTGGGCGAGGGAGGACGGGAGCCAATCCTTGGGCAATCGGAGCTCTGCCTGTGGCAGCAGCAGGGGGCACAGATGGTGACATTTGGCACACAAGGGCCTCAGCACAGGGCTTGGAGCTGACCTCCAATCCTCGCTCCCATAGCAGGCACAGCTCCGTGCTGTGGGGACTGTCCCAGCGGAACTCCTGCCATCCTGGCAGCATTCTCCCCGCCTCACCAGAGGATGCTCTGCAGTATGATTATATATAATTTAGAGCAGTATCAGTTGAATGGGGTCAGACCATTTGATGCATTCGAACAGCTCGGTTATTGGGAGAAGGCACAAAGCCAAAAAAGTCCCAATTTAAAATTCCTCGAGGGGAAATCTGGCATCCCAGGTGGAAGCCACGGACGCGTCCAGGGAATTTTTCCCTGCACACACCTGATGCTCCCCCGCCAACCTCACCGGGCCCATTCCTCAGGGTGATTCAAGAGCGGGGACGCGGGATGTGCAGCCAGCGGGCGGCTGACGAGCAGCGGCGGCGGGAGCGGGGCCGGCGGTGCCGCGGGACCCCCGCCCGTGGCGGACGCGNCGCCCCCGCCGTCACGGCCGGGGAGGAGCGGGGATTGCCCGCAATCTCTGCCCGCAGTCCCTGCCCGCAGTCCCTGCTGGAGCTCCTGCCCGCGATCCCCGCCCGCAGCTCCTCCCCGCAGCGCTGCGATTGCTGCCCGCGGTCCCTGCCCATGACCTTTGCCTGTCATCCCTGCCCCCGATCCCTTCCCCGGTCCCTGCCCGCGGTCCCTGCCCATGACCTTTGCCTGTCATCCCTGCCCCCGGTCCCTGCCCCGATCCCTGCCCCTGCTCCCTCCCTGTGACCCCTGCCCGCCTTCCCTGGCCTCGTCTGTGGCCCGCGTGGGGTCATTGTGGCCCCGAGCTGGATGCAGGGCCCCGGGGTGCAGGGAACACCCACCCCCGTGCCAGCTGCGGCACGAACAAACACTCCAGCGTGGGGTGATTGCAGCAGAAACCACGCGGTGTTGATTTAATGTTTGTTTTTCCGTCCCTCTGTGACACTTTAGCCTCCGTGGCGATTGAGAAACTCCAGCACTGCTGGAGAAGTGATGGGCAACCCCAGAGTAAGAGTTTGGTTTCTGTAGAGATGAGCCCAGCGATAAACAGACACAGACTTTCTAATTTGGGGGTTGTGATATGGGTGGATGCTGCAAGATAAACCAGTTGCCAGGAACTGCTATCCCAGTGCTCACGGTCACACAGCAGGGACTGGTGAGGAAAGCAGAAGGGTCAGGAGTGCTCAGTTCCCCAGTCCTGCAGCTGGAGACCGTGCAGGGCCTGCAGCAGTGGGTGCTGACCCAGCTCCTGCCCGGATCAGACCGTCTGCCCGGGATCATCCGGCCCAGCTGTGACGCTCTCTGGTCCCGTGTGGAGGAGGCAGAGGCAGCAGGTAGGGATGGGTCACAGCACAGCTTCCTGCAGGCTGAGGTGTGGGACCTGTGCCTGATCCCCGATCCCAGCTCGGCTTCGGGGGAACACACAAAACCCACCCCGGGGTGCTGGAGTGCCGCAGGCAGCCACGCGTCCCACGGAGCTGTGGGACCCCCACGCCCTGCCATGGTGACCTGCCACTCCAGCCACTCCTCATGTTCTCTCGTGTGCTTTTCTCTGGGGATTTACACAACCCGCCGCCACGGAGGCAGGGACAAGCAGTATTGTTCAGGAATATGTTACCTGGATGGGTTCCGCTGATGGGGAAGGGGTGGCACTCAGCTTCACCAGCTCAGTGACAGGGCAGCACGCTCTGGCTGCTCCTGCCTGACACGAAATGAAACAGCAGCTGAGCCTTTCCTGTCCCAGGACATCCAGCTCGCCCCGGACGTGGCTGGCTCTGCAGGCTGACCACACGTGGCCATGGACACATCCAACAAGCTCCAAAGGTCAGTCCTGTGCCCACAGCCCTGTCTGGGAATGTGGGATCTGCTGGCTGCCTCCAGGCTCTCGGCTGGCTGGCAGCACACAGTGCATGGCCAGGGCAGGCAGCCTCAGGAATCCTAAATCCCTCCCAGACCCTCTTCCACACTGGCCCTAGAGCCACAGCTGGAGGCTCCTGGAGCATCTGCACTGCCTGGGAGCAATGGGGCACCCTGGCACCCCAAAACAGATGTTCCATTCTCAGATGCTCCATTCACCCCGACCTCAGCACCAGTACAGCCGGGCTGCAGCTTTGGTCTGAGTGACAAAACCTTCCCCACTTCTCTTAAAACAAAAAGAGACTTTGAGACATCTCAATTACAAAACAACATTTGAAACTCGTCAGGGTTTATTAGGTGTGGCACATAGCAGTGAGTTGCTGTGCAGGTGGTAACCAGGAGGCTGGAACAGGCCAAGCTGCTCCCTCCCGTGGTGCTGCACAGCGGGACACAGAACCCGCAGGACGGACAGGGACGTGAAACAGGGGTCTTCACCCAAGTGACCTGGAAATCTCTTCCAAGCATCCTGTTCTTTCCTCGACTTGCACTTCTCCTCTCCAGCGGCAGAACTGGCATTTCCAGTCTGTTCCCATGCCCACAGGACACCCCACACTGGCTCTGCACCACACGAGAGGAACAGCACGACGTGCCATGTGCCAGCACAGCCCCTCCCTGCAGCACTTCAGTGCTGCTCCTTGAGTGCACTAAACCCAAACCACCCCTATGAGGACACACGGGGCTCATGGCAAGGGAGCTGAAGCTGAAATTACAGGCAGTGAGGACAAGCCCAGGATCTTGGTTGGTGGCTGCACATTGCAGCACATCTGACAAGTGTTTGAAGCCTGGCTGTGGCTGTAGGAGGCACCCAGAGACTGGGGCTGTTCTGGAGAACTCTCTACACAACCCCACAGGGCTCCATCCTCAGCCCAGGTCTCTTCAACATCTTCATTAAATACTTTTGCTGCTTCAAACCTCTCCCAATTTGTCCTTTGCTGAGTTGTTTGTCAGGGCTGGGCTTCTGGGCAGGCTTTTTGGTGGGCTCGATTTGATTTGTTAACTCAGGGCTTATTGCTATTCCATTGTCAATAGTGCGTAGCAGAAAGAGCTGAGATTTAAGAGAACTGAAACTCTTTGGAACCTCAACAACAAGGCTGTATGTTGTGGCTCATGTGCTTTCACAATCCCTTTCTTTCCAGTTTTTCCAGTATGGCCTGAATTCTGTGGACGGACTCTTTCCTGGCCTGCCGGACGCTGTCCTGGCCCCCAGTCTCAATGGAATCCAGCTCCAGCAGCAGCTTGGTCAACATCTCCTCCAGCAGCCGGTAGGATTTATCTGTCTTTTTCCCTACAAATTCGTCCACCTCCTCCTCCAGCTGCTCGGCCTCCCCCATCACGCGGAGGATCCTCTGAATCTCCGGCTGCACGGCTGCGGGATTCACGGCGGGCTGCTCAGCAGGTCTGCAGCCCAGCTCCTGGCTCCTGGCCACGGGCTTCCGTGGGGCGAGGTCATAGAGCTGGGGCTGGGCGCTGTACTGCACCCGGGGCTGGCACGGCGCGGGCTTGGCCACCCTGTGCTCGGCCGCCGGCCCCGAGTGCCGCTGGCTGACATCGGAATAGTAACTGTGCTGGCTGGGGCTGTGCTCGGGTCTGTCGTAGACTGAGTCCTGCAGTCGGAGGGAGAAAACATCTCTGAGTGCATTTCCCTTCAACACGGAGGTTTCTGCTCTCATCCCGCACCAAGGGCTGGGGATGCTGGGACAGGGACCTGTGCTCTGGTCCCCATGTTAGAAAGCAACACCCCAGCAAGGCACACCTGTCCAGAGGAGGAGTCTGAGCCCCTGAACCCCCCATCAGGGCTGCTACTGCCTGGGGACCAAAAATGTGGAGTCACTTAATTCCTGATCCAACCCATTTCAGGACCCACCCCAGGACATCTTGTCCTTCACAAGAATCACAGCCACAGCTTTAGGTCTTCTGCAGGCAAACAGGACCTCACCTGTCCCTGTGACTCCCAGGTGGGAGGGTGGGAAGGAGCCCCGCTGCTGGTCCAGGGTGGCTGTGAATCGGAGACGTAGAGGCTGCCGTGCCCTGAGGCGGGCCAGGCGTAACGAGGCTGCACCCCATAGCCAGAGTGGGGGCCCCAGGCGTCCTCCGGGGCTCTGGGCTGCGGCACCGGGCCCTGCCCCGCGGCCCCTGCGCCGCTGTCTCCGTAGGGATACTGCGGCATCGGCATTCCGGGGGTCTGCAAGGATGGGGGGACAGGGTTACAGCGGGGGCACTGCCAGCCCTGCACCCTCACACAGCCCTGGGACAGGGTTACAGCTGGGGCACTGCCAGCCCTGCACCCTCACACAGCCCTGGGACAGGGTTACAGC
>VWZV01011144.1:87588-108306 GCA_013397155.1 Irena cyanogastra
GTCCGGGAGCCCCAGGCTCAGAGCCGCCTCCGTGGACGGGGACACGACACACGCGTGGGGCCACGACACCCGCGTGGGGACACGACACACGCATGGGGACACGACACACGCGTGGGGACACGACACACGCGTGGGGACCCACCGGCGGGCCCCGAGCAGCAGAGGGGACGGGCGGCACCGCAAGCGCCGGGGCTGGCGGCGGGTGGCCCTGGGACAGGGGCCACCCCCACCCCGCCCCTCCTGGGAGCAGCGGCCGCGACTCCACATCCCAGCCCAGGCCGATTATCCCAATCCACATCCCGGCCGGCGGATAAACAAAGCGTGTCTGCTGCTCCCCCGCCGCAGCGGGCCCTCCCCGGGGCCGCTTCCATATTCCAGCGGCTTTCACACCGCCACCATCCCGTCATTAGAGGGTCATTTGCAGGAGCTGTCAAGGGTGGGCCGGGGGCGCGGGGCTGACCCCCGGCGGGAGGCAAAGCAGGAACCCGCACGTCTGTGCTCTGGGTGATGTAAAATTACACTATTTTGCCTCTTTCTCCACAGTTCTGCTGCTGCTGCTCGCGAACGGCTCCGGAGCAGGAGGATTCAGTGCCCCAGCGCCCCCCCCGTGCCCCCCGGGACCCCCTGCCCCCGTCGGGCGCTCGCTGTATCTCTGCCATCTCTGCCCCTCCTCACGCCTGCCTGGAATCCAGCAGCGGGTTCAAAAGTTGTGGCGGGGCAGGAAGAGGCAGCAGCCGTTCCCTGGGAAGAGCAGGGTGGAAAAATAAAGGCTGGGATTCCAGGGCTGTAAGGAAAACATCAAAGTGTGGACAATGACAATAAAGTCGGGTTTAGGCGAGGATCTGCCGGCCAGCCGCGCTCTGCCAGGCTCCGGCTATGAGGGAGGACCTGAACTGAGCCGGGAGGGTTCTGGCCCTGCTCCTGCCCCAATCTACATCGGCTGGGGACACAGGGAGCCCGCAGACGCAGGACAATAAAGTGGGGGGACAGCCCCGGTCCTGCTCACGACCCTTCAGCATCCCAGGGCTGGGGAGCTGGCAGGTTCCTGCCCTGGGAAGGGCTGGCTCGGCCGGGGGACAGCAGGGACAGATTACTTCGGACACACAAAAAGGAAAGGGTGAGAACAAAGAGACCGAGGGGTCTTATCACAGGCAGGGTGATATTTGTACAAATGGTGCATTAAAGCACGAGCTGGGTCGGGCAGGTGGCGTTTGTCCCGTGACTGGGACACAGGGCAGGACGCAGGGACACGGGGTAGGACACGGGGACACCGCGTGTGCTGCTCTGCCTGCTTGAGACAAAAAGGGGCTGGGATGGGAAATGCAACGACAAAGCCAACTTGTCCCCGGACCTCCCCGGAGCATCCCAGCTGTGCCTCAGCCACCCACGACTGCCCCCCTCCCTCCCTCCCTCCCTCCCACCGTGCACGACTGGGCTCGGCCCGTGCAAGAAGCAGCTCCTCGGGCTGGGAGTGCGAGTGTGGGGTGAGGAACGGGCCCTGGGGGAGCGGGGATGTGCCCCGCAACGCTGAGCTGCTCCTTGCAGGGCTCGGGCAGGCCGGGGGAGCTCTAAACGCCAATGCACGCGGGAGATGGACCCGAAAGGGTCTGGCTGAAGGATGCAGCAGCTGGGGAGGGAGCGGGGGAGGGAGGGAAGGACCAGAGCAACGGGATGCTGGGACCACTTGTCCCACACCACGGGTGGAAAGGTTTGAGGAATGGGCTTAGGACAAATTGCAGCGGAGCAGATGTCCGCATCCCCCACCCCATCCCCGGTTCTCTCTGCCCCCCACAAGGGTCCCGGTGCGCCCATGGCCCCGGGGCCCTGCACCAGAACCCAGCAGGACCCCGGTCACACCTGGCCAGGTGTTTCACAGGGTTTCCTCCCTCCCTCGGAATGATCGGTGCGAGGCTCCTGGCGCTTTGATGCTCCTCAGATCTGCATAAGCGGCAGATACCGATGCAAAGCTGCCAAAGCTGCCGGGACACAGACAAAGCACTTAACACCTCCAGCACGTGTTACCTCTCCTACAGGTGGCAGGAATGGCATTTAGGAGCATTACCTGCAATACCTGACAGCCCCACAAACCAGGCAGCCGCTTTTGTACCGACACCAAAGCCCAACACCACCAGGCTCCTGCTCCAACAGCCCTGGCTGCTCGAGGCTGAAATCAGCTCGTTTCTCCCCAAAACTGCCTGGATGGACGTGCAGCTCGGGGTGGCACCTCAGGGAACCCAAAACTGCCTGGACGTGCAGCTCGGGGTGGCACCTCGGGGAACCCAAAACTGCCTGGACGTGCAGCTTGGGGTGGCACCTCAGGGAACCCAAAACTGCCAGGATGGACGTGCAGCTCGGGGTGGCACCTCGGGGAACCCAAAATTGCCTGCATGGACGTGCAGCTCGGGGTGGCACCTCGGGGAACCCAAAACTGCCTGCATGGATGTGCAGCTTGGGGTGGCACCTCGGGGAACCCAAAACTGCCTGCATGGATGTGCAGCTTGGGGTGGCACCTCGGGGAACCCAAAGCTGCCCGGACGTGCAGCCCTCAGCTCGGGGTGGCACCTCGGGGATCCCAGGGCCACCAGCACCTTGTGTCCCACCAAAACCGCAGTCCTGGTGGGCAGAGGGACACAGGCCGGGGAGGGTGACACCCAAACCCGCTGAGGTCCCTGCCCAGGAAGCCTGCTCCCCCAGGGCTCCATCAGTCCAGCCCTGCCCTGCACACCCACGGCAGAGCAGCAATTCCTGCATTTGCCTGGGACAGCAGGAGAACGAGCCCCAGCACCAGCACAGGGACTCATCCTGCAGACCCTGCCCAGCCTGCCGTGGCTGTTTCAGCCCTCCCACAGCAGGGGAACTTTGGGGAAATTACCATCAACTTGGGAAGTTCTCCTAAACAAAAAACTGCAGCTGCACCACAGCCCAGCAGTGCCATTTTAAACCAAAGCCACCAGTTTAGCACAGAAAAAAGCCAGTCCCAGCTGCAGCAGCTCCTCTCTAAACCATCCTCAGAACCTAACTGGTGCAGCCGAGACTGATGAAGTCACACCTGAGGGCAATCAATTTGGATTTGTTCCCATTAAGGTTTCAGAGAAGCCCTTAAATCTTATCTTAGAGAAATGCAGGTTTATCTGCAGCAATTGCTTTGTTCTGTTACTCATTATTGAGGGTTTGCATATCGTAATGTCACCACCGAGCATCATTAGCAGATATTTAAATGCTATCTACCAAACGCATCTGCACAGACACTCCCTGTGGTTTGGGAAGTCTGAAGTTCAGGCTGTGCCCGGTAAGGATTCTCCTCCTGTGAGGTGCCTCCACCCCCAGCAGTAACAGCACTGTGTCTTGCAGTCTGTCCAGACCACATTTATCAAACCTCACCGAGGCTAAAAATGAAGGTATTTGCTCTGGGGACCCAAACTGAACCTTCCCACAGCAAAATTAACTTTCTCTGATGAAAATTCCCGTCTCCAACCCAGACAGGCTCTGTTTCTAACCCTCTTCCCCAAAGCTCTTCTCCCTGCCCACCACAGGCTGAAAAGGAGAACCGAGGGTAAAGCAGCACGGAAATTTCACCACGGATCACAAAGCCAGGCAAGCACACGCCAGAAAGAACTGCAGTGGCAAAGCTGGAGGCTCCTTCCTCCCCCTGGCAGGGCAGAAGGCAGCTCAGCCAGGAGCCCTGCCCGTCCTCCAGCTGAACTGATCCCACACATTCCCACCTGCAGCCTGCAAGCAGGCAAGAGAACACAACTTGGGACAGAGCCTTCTGGGAGCACTCAGGGCAGAGTTTTTGTCGCAGTTCTGGGGGCAGATGTGGCAGAACAACACTTCCCCCAGGACCAGGTGGGACCAGGGATGCTCGGCCCAGCCCCAGCAGCACAGGGGGCACCATTTAACACCTTGGGTTGGTTCCTTGCTGGAGTAAGGGACAGAAGCCACGTTTATTGCATTCATCTCCACACCAGGAGACTCCACGTGATTTTTATTTCTCCCTTATATTGCATTTCCGTTACTGTTACAGTATTAAAATGATTAACAAAAGCATAAAACTGGAACTGAAACCAAGGGGGGAGAGTGTCCCCTGCAGCACCCCGAGAGCCGGCCCCTGGGACAGGACACGCTCTGCTCTCCTGGGGAATCTGCCTCCCCCAGGAGCAGGAAGGCACTCAAGGCACGGGCTGCTGAAAGCCTGGCTGGTGAGAATCCTCAAGACAAGTCCTGCTGCTCCACTGGATCAGCACTCTCCAGGCAGGTGTGTTAGATGTCCATGTCAAACTGCTCCTCCTCACCTGCTGGCCGGGACAAAAGCACAGGTGAGGCTCTACATTCACAGAGTTCCACATCAAATACCAAAGATTTTAGTGAAGGAGTGGCTGGCAGCTGTGCCTCAGAAACGGGGTAGTTTGGGCTCAAAATCTGCATTCAGGCATCAGGGTTGGTGTGAAAACCATCTCGTGAAGCTCTGGTAAAGGTGTCAGTGCTGGGGGATCTCCCTCAGACACACCAGAGCAGAGGCAGAGAAAATGCTCATTAAATAATTAATTCTTACCCCGGATTTCCTTGTAACAAGGAATGTAAAGAGCCACGCTGAGGCCAATCGCTGCCAGGAACCCAGGCAGGCACATTTCACACCCATCACCCCAAGGGCTGCTGCCACAGCCTGACAGGAACCAGCCAGGAGCTGCTCCCGAGGACAGGGATTCTCTGCCTGCACTCCAGGGAGCCCCCTGAGCCACCTCGGGTCACAGCAGTGTGACAGGCACGAGGCAATCCTGACTCTGGGAAGATTTCATGGGCAGCAAGCACACAACAAGAGCCTTCAGGTCTTTATTTTTAGAGAGAAGATAAATACTTGCACTTGGTAGGTTCAGGCTGCTTCAAGAAATAACCTCAAGTAACTTAAAAACAATTCTTCAAAGGCAGCATTGGCTCGTGTTGCTGCAGCAGGGCCTCAGAGAAGTGTCCCTCTCACAAAACGGGGTCAGAAACATGCAGGAGGAATTTACAACTCAGGCTGATATTAAAAACCCAAGTAAATCCTGCTCTGAATTGTAACTTGAAACTCCAAGCAGCTGCAGCATGGCCCAGCTCAGGGAGAGGCAGCAGCAGCTGCTCCTCTGCTCTCCACAGGGCTCCCAGTCCAACAGCAGCTTCCCAAAGGCTGAATTAGTGGGACTCATATCAAATTACACCAAAAACTGCAAAAGTCACATCGCTGGGGCCCACGGCAGGACCAAACAACTGCGAGCCCCTTGTTACCCCGTGACGCTGACCCTGCTCTGACTTTCCAAGAAGTTACTGGAGAACTGACCACGCTTCCCGGGAATCTCCGGGCTCCATTCCAGCTCTGGAACTTCCAGGAACCAGCGGGGCACCCCCTGGGCCACTGCTGCCCGCACTCACCTGCGCTCACTTTCTCCTCACAGTTCTGGACGTGGTGGTTTTCCAGCTTGGGCTCCTCCACGCTGGGGCTGGTGACGCCTGGAATGTCGGGAAGGTCGGAGGGAGGTGTCCTGGCACCCGGGGAATTGCGGCACTCCATCAGGAACTTGCGGTCATAAATAATCCTGGTACCTGGGGGGACAGCACACGCTCAGCCCCCCCGATCTCCAAGGTCCCTTGCAGCCCAGAACACTCAGGGGTTGGGTTTTTAAGGGATAATTGTGATGCAGCTCAGTCTGGGTTACCCTTCCACAACCCCGGGGGCACTGACAGCCTACCTGCCACTCAAGGTGAGACACCAGGTAGCCAAAGGCTGCCAGCTGCTGCCTCGAGGCAGCACAGGGCTCCAGCCCCCAGGCAGGGCTGGAAGCAGCAGATCCAGCCCCTTCCACAGATCCAGCCCCTTCCACAGATCCAGCCCCTTCCACCTCGCTCGAGGCCACAACAGCCCACAGAGCAAATAGAAAAGGGAATTTCATTTCCACTCGTGACCAGAACCGGGGCTGAAAGCTGCAGGTGGACACACCCAGGTGACAGGACAGGGCAGGGCTGTCTCTCTGAGTGCTGCCCAGCAGGAATTCCTGCACGGACACTTCCCCTGGCACAGCAGCACTTACACACACCTTGCTCAAGGCTTACACAGCTAGTTAATGCTCAGGCTTAACCAGGAACCATCCAGCTCCAGCCTGCCACGCTGAGCCTCCAGGCATGGATTTCTAGGAACACCACTGAACACCCTGTTCCTTATAAAGGAATTCCATGGAAAAAGCTCAAAAACCACAGGCAGAAAAGGGATCCCTCCAAACAGCCTTAACCCAGCAAGTGCTGGAAAACTGTTTGCTTCCCAAGAGGAGGCTGCACACTCCTGTGGATCAGGTGTGCCCTGCTCTGCTCCCGTTCCAGCCAGAGGGAAAGGGACTTGTCCTTGTGCCCTCCCCAAAAGTGTTAGCTAAAGTACACACGTGTGGGCAAACAGCTCCTGCCACCATCTGTCCCGGAACAACCAACTCCCTGTGGTTTGAGCACTGTAAATACACAATAAACACACAGAACAACACGGCCGGCTGCTGTGCTCCAGTGGAGCTCTGCCAGGGAGTTCTCAAAACACCGAGAAACTTTTCACTGGCGATTCTGAACCCAAGCTCTTTCAGAAGGAGGATCCATCCCCACGGCCAGCCGGCTGGGAGAAGGGTGCTAAATTCCTGGGAAGCTCCAGGAGGAGGACAGGGATTCCTGGAACTGCAGCTCTGTACCAGCACTGGCAGCCTCCACCTTCCTCCAACAGCCTCACACCCGGAGCTCCCCAAAGCCAGGGGCTTGTGGCAAGCTAGAGCAGGACACCCTGGGCAGGACACCTTGAGCAGCACACCCTGCTGGGGCAGGACACTTGGGCAGGACACCCTGGGCAGGACACCCAGCTGGGGCAGGACACCTGGGCAGGACACCCAGCCAGGACACCCAGCTGGGGCAGGACACCTGGGCAGGACACCCTGGGCAGGACACCTAGCTGGAGCAGGACACCCTGGGCAGGACACCCAGCTGGAACAGGACACCCAGCCCGGGCTGTCACGGGCACCGAGAGGCTCCTGCCTCTGCCCAGAGCCGCTCCCCGGTGCTGCCAGGGCGCGTTTAGCAGGAAAACGCACACAGCACGGGATGCTCTGCTCCCTGCAAGCCCCGCAGGGCAGACACACAGCGCCGCAGCAGGGCCGGGCAGCACGCGGTGTCCCCAGCATGGGACACAGTGTCCCCGGGCAGGCGGGGACAGCCCCGGGCGCTGCCCGGTGGGCACAACCCGGCCACAGCCCCGCACACCCGGGAGCTGCCGGGGACAACGCGCTGACAGCCCCGGAGGGCTCATTACCGCGCGCCGCTAATTGCTCCGTTCTGCCGCGTTACTCAGGGCTGGGGAGCGCTCCCGCACCTGCCGGAGCCGTCAGCGATCCGCTGCCTCCAGGGCAGGGAAGGCACGGCCAAAGCAGCCCCGGAGCTCAGCTCCGCTGCACACCCAGCCCCGTGAGTCAGCGGTGTCACTTCCCCTTCTCCCCGCGCTCCAGCCCCTGGAATCCTGCGGCAGATCCGACCCCCCATCCCCTTCGGCTCCCCCATTCCCGCTGCTCCGGACAGGGATGCGGCGATCGGCACCGGGGGAAGTTCCACAAGGCTGGAAAGAAAATCGCCCCGAGCCCGGCTCAGGGGCCGCTGGAACTCCCCGCACGGACCCGGTGCCACCACCGGAACCGCGGCCAAACACGAACAGCCACGGACGGGCTGGGGACACAACACCTCCCTGGGAGAGGAACCGCTGGCACAATCCCTTATTGCTCCTGCTCGAGGGTCGGATCCCTGCGGATCCCTGCGGATCCCTGCTCTCCCGGCAGCCCCGGCCTGCCCAGGACCGCGCAGCACAGAGGGAACGAGCCCACGGCAGGGCGCTGCGCCTCCAGGATGCGGAGCGCTTTGGGATTCAAATCAAGAGAAAGGCCCCAGGGCGTGCTGACTGCCAGGGAAAACAGCAAATATCAGAGACCAGCGCTAATCAGTAACCATGGTGAGGCCGCTCCCTGCGGGGCTCCCGTGTTCCGCAGCACCGACACCCCCAAAGCTCCGCCGAGCCCCGGCACCGGGCGGGGGCTCCCGGTGCTTGTCCCGGCACCGACGGGGAGCGCTCCCCGCCCCGGAGAACCCTTGCTCAAACCGGGGCCCCCTCCCGCAGCGAGCCCTCCCCGCTGTCCCGCAGCACGGCCCCGGCCGGCCCGGCGCTCACCGCCCGGCGTGGTCCCGAACACGGTGCCCCCCGGCGTGGTGCTGTAGTCGCCGGGCGGCAGCGGGGCCCCGTCGGGCAGGGCGAGGCACTTGCCCGGGCCCGGGATGTCGCGGCTGGGCGTCTGCCCGTGGCAGCAGCGGCCCGACATGACGGGACCGGGACCGGAGCGGGAGCAGCACCGGCGCTGCCGCCGCCGCCCGCCCGCTGCTTCCGGGCCGGGCCACGCCCCTTCCGCCGCGGGAACGGGGCGGGGCGCACACCGGGAAGGGGCGGGGGTTATCGGGAGGGGGCGTGGTTATGCTAATAGTATTTCGACCGCGTGGGGGCGGTGTTTACCCCGGACGGGGGCGGGGCTTAGCGCTAAATGGGCGGGGTCTAGGCGGGACCTCCGACGGGACCCATTTTTCACTTTTTCTCCCCTTTTTTCTCCCTTTTTCTCCTCTTTTTCCCCCATTTTTCTCCACCTTTTTCTCAATTTTCCTCCCCCTTCTCTCCCACTTTCTCCCCGTTTACCCCCCGAGGCACTCCTGGCCTGTGCCCCCCGCTTTTGGGGTCGCGCTTCTTCGTTCCGCGGGGCCCCCCGAGCCCTCGGGGGCGTTGGCAGCGCTGCCCCACCGTGCCCTCCCCTGCCCACGGGGGTGGCCGCGCTGGGAGGTCCGGGCGAGCCCGTGGGAACGCCTGGGGACAGATGTCCGCCCGGCCGCCCCCATCCCAAATGGCTTTGACTCCCCCGAGGGGCCGCGAACAAACGCGGCGGGAGCCGGGGGGCCACACGCGGGTCCGGCGCCCCCCGCGCCGTGTCCCCGGGGATGCTCCGCTGGGGCTGCCCTGGCCCGGAGCTGTGGGAAAATAGGGTTTGCCTCAATACTTTATTAAAGAAAAGATCTAAAGAGCGGCTGAAGTGCGGTGGGAGGGGCGCGGGCGGGGGGAGGCTGGGGAGCCCAGGGGTGAAACCCTGGCACGAAGCCCCTCCGAGCATCCTTGGCACCCCCTGCTCACGGGTATCCCCTAGAGAAAGCCCTGCACCCTCCCCTGCTGCCTCGGCCGGTCACCGACGCCGCTCCGGTGCTGACATCTGCTGACGGCCGGGCTGCCGGGGGCCGGGCTCCGCTCCGCACGGGTGCGGGCACAGGAGCCGGCAGATGCCAGCAGCGCTTCGGCAGCGCCGCGCTGTGTCCCAGCACCGCGGGGTCACCCAGGCTGTGGCCCTGACTGTCCCCATCCCCGGCCTTGAGGCTGCTCCTCCGGTGGGACACGGCAGCCCCGGCTGCCCAAGCCCGCGCCCCGGCTCCGACAGGTGGAGCTCGGCAGCCGCGCACGGCTCCGGACCCCGCGCCGGGGCCACCCTCGTCCCCGCGGGGCCGCGGGCCCGCCCTGGGGTCCGGGGGATCCCCGGGGCATCGCTGAGCGTTTTCTGGGGGCAGCATTGCGGTGTCCAGGGCAGTGCTGTCCTGCCAGGGGTGTCTCTGCCCCCAAGAACCCCCAGGGGCCCAGGCAGGCAGCCCTCGCCCTGTGCCAGCTGCTGAATCGATCAGTGGGCACCGGGGCAGGAAAATAACATTTCCGGCCTGGAATGACATCAGCAGTGACCCCCAGCCCAGAGCGGCGGCCGCTGCCATTTCCTCCTCCTCCTCCTGCTGCTGGAGAATGGATCGTTACGGGGTCAGGGACCGGGGAAGGTCACCGGGCTTCAGGGCACATCCCGGCTGGGGCAGAGCAGGGCCAGCCCTGCCGCGGTGTCACCGTGCCGGTGCTCCCGGCAGCACACAGGGACAGGGACAGGGACAGGGACAGGGACAGGGATCCTCCTGCCCCCGGACAGAGCTCCAGCTGCCCGGGAGCTGCCTGCAGGCAGGGGGAGGCGTTGGGTGCTCTCCCACCCGCACCTCCAGCACCCTTCGGTTACAGCGTGTTCCTCTCCAGGGCATTTTATCTGCCCACTCCATGGGCAGTTCGCAGGGCTGGAAAGCCCTTTGTCATCCTCATGTGACACCAAGTTATCGCGCTGTTGCCTTCTAAATCGGGAGCAGAAGTGCCTCTCCGAGGTGCCCGTCTCTCCACCAGCTCCTGACCTGCTTTGGATCCCTGGGAGCTGAGCGGGGCTGGATTTTGGGGAAGGGCTCGCTCCATTGGCAGGTCCTGGGGAAGAAAATGTGTTTTAGGAGTCACGGAGTGTCCCTGTCGCAGGTGTGCGAGCAGCCCTGGGGGATGGCAGCAGGGCAGGGCCATCGCCGGCCCCACTGCGCCAATCCCCGCCCGACTGTGACTGCAGCAAGGTTTGCTGAGACGGGAACCAAGGAATCCGGGGGAAGGACAAACTGCCCGGTGGGCTGGCAGCTTTCATCTCGCCCCATCCATCACCTCCTGTCCGGGGGGCTCCCGGAAAAGCTCGCCCCCAGCCCCCTCCGCTCCCATGGAGGCCCGGGGACCCCGCTGCAGCCCCGAGAAGGACGGGATGAGGAGGGACCCGTCCCGTGAGGATGTCCCGGTGCCGCGGCATTTCCAGCCCATCCCTACGTGTTTACATTCCCCTCCGATCGCGGCTGGCGATAAGGACAGAGCCACAGCCCTGCTGCCCGCCCGGGGCTGTTTGTGCAGATAAAGGTTGCCCCATAAACAAGCCCATCCTGCCTTTGGGAAGGGCATCTCCGCTGGCCCCAGCCCTCGGCAGGAAGCCCTGACTGGGACGCCCCCGGCACGCGCCCCGGCTGCAGGGGGGGACAGGGGGCTGGGGAGCAGGGGTGGGTGCTGCTGGCCACAGCTGTGGCAAGGGGTGCCCGGCCATGCGGGGGGCAGAGGAGGCAGCCCGGGGGCACGTGGCAGCTTGGCCGGTGGCCCGCGGTGCGGCTGGGCTGGCACTCGCTCCCTCATCCCTGCCAGCTTCCCCAAAGCGGGGCTGGACCCTCTCCCTCCCACTCTGCTTTGGGAACCCCACATGGGTGCTCCTCTCTCCCCCGGAAAGCCCTGCCTGACAGCTCAGCTCTCTCTGAGGTTATTTCTGTTGTTGACGTTTTTTTCTCGATGCTTCCCACACTTTTTGTGAAATCTGGACCCGTGCTACTGCAAACTTCTCCCTCCTTCCCCCACCCCAGTTTGCTTTAGCAACAGCTGAAGGAAAACCAGAAACAACGGGAAAGGAGCTGTGAAAACACCTGTAAAGCTTTGCAGTCCCGATGGCAGCAGGAGGACTCTCCCTGCTCCCAAGGGAGATGGCACCTGTTGGAAATGAAACCTGCAAGGTTTGATAAAAATGTCAGAAATTGGGGACAACTGTTGCAGGCACTGCCCTGCTGCTGGCGCAGGCTTTCCTCTCAGCAACCGAGAAAGAAAGCAGCTTTACTGTGATTTATTTTTTAATTTGAAACCACAATCGAGCAGGGATCTGGGGGGCAGGAGCAGGACCTGGGGTTGCCTCAGTGCAGCCTTTGTCACTGGCTGGGTTTCAGGATCTCGGTGCCCCTTTCCCTCATTCTGCCGGTGCCGCCGTGGCCTCGGGAAGAGCTGCAGCCCCGAGGAGCTGTGCCCGGTCTCGGGCCGCCTGCTCCGGGCAGGGCAGGGCAGGGCAGGATGGCCCTGGGGCCACATCCGTGCCTCCGTCTGCCGTCCTCGGAAGCGAAGCCGGTGGCCACCGGCCGCGTTCCCCATTGCAGCTTTCCCACCCTCAGCCCCCACCTGCTCACCCCGGGCTGCCCCAGGCCGGGAGAGGGACCCCAGCAGCCCTGCCCGGCCCCCGAAGGGCAGCACGGCTCCTTCCTCCGGGCAAAACACGCTGGGAACGGGCCGACAAACAGCGAGCAGAGCGACCGCAGCCCCGCTGGGCCGGCTCCGGCCTCCGGGCGCCTCTTCCATCACCGCCGAGGCGGGAGCTCCCAGGAGCTTCGCCCGGAAAGCAGGATGTGCGTGCTGGGAAATGGGAGCTCGGAGCGCCTGGGCGCGGGGCTCAGCCCGGGCTGGGGGGGCACAGCTGGGGAGGCAGAGCTGGGGTGGCAGCTCTAGGGTGGCAGAACTGGGATGGCAGAGCTGGGCTGACAGCACTGGGGTGACAAGCTGGGGTGGCAGCTCTAGGGTGGCAGAGCTGGGGTGGCAGAGCTGGGGTGGCAGCTCTGGAGTGACAGCGCTGGGATGGCAGCACTGGGGTGGCAGTGCCGGGGTGACAGCACTGGGGTGGCACAGGGATCGTCCTGCTGGTGATGGGAGAGCTGTGCTGGGACAGCAGCCGGCTCAGGGGAGCTCCTGGGTGTACAACAGGGCGTGAAGCAGCCCAGATGCACAGCACAGAGCCTGCCTGACCCCGTAAACCTGGGGTGCACGCTGTCTGTGGGATGTTTGCCGTGGGGTATTGAACGTGCCCGTGAAACAGCAGATTTTAATCACTTTTTATTATTCTGACAGAGGTTTTTCCCTTCCTGCACAAGCCCTGGCTGACAGTGCTGCAGCTCCCAGAGCCATGCCCGCCTTCGCTGCGGGCGGAGGCTTTGCATGGGACCTGGGTTTGTGTGGAGCTGCCTGCAGGCTTCCTGGGACAGGCAGTACCCAGGGGTTAAAGCTCCACCACAGCCTGTTTATGTGCTGACAAGGAAATGGGGTGACAGAGAATCCCAAACAACTTCAAAGCAAGATTTGTGGATCTGATATGGAAACTATTCTGAAAGTCCAGGAGAGTCTGTCACTTGTGTGGGGACACAGAGCCATTCCCAAAGCCCGGCCTGGCCCTGTGCCCACCCCAGCGAGCCCAGAGCTCCCGCCCCGGGGAGGGAATTTGGGGATTTGGGGTAAAGTGTGCTCCTTGGCATCTCCTCAGGCAGAGGAAGAGCATCACACAGCCCTCATCCATGTCCTGTGCTGTCCCCAGGTGTCCTCCCCTGGGACGGGCAGGCGAAGCCCCTTGGGGTGGCAGTTTGGTGCCATCACCTGCTGCCCTGGCGCTGCTCGTGCACCCTGTGCTGCCACGGGGAGCTGAGGGGGCTGAAGCAGAGGGGAGAGGGGCACTCTGGTGTCCCCACTGCCGGTGTGACCACGAGCAGTGGCAGCACCGTGACCCCACCGTGTGATGGGTTTATCTCGTGTCTGTACCGGCGAGCATGCCAGCGAGGGAGCGAGTTCTCAGCTATAAAAAGCTTCTCTTTTATCCACAGCTGCTACTTGAGCTCTCAGCCCTCACTCTCTGTGACCAAGCAGAGCCCGTGTGCCCTCAGATGTGTCTGGGATCAGCTCAGGCATCTGTTTCCTCTCTCCAAACACATCCGTGGGCACCAGGAACTGCATGTGCTGCCCAGCGAGGAGATGTCTGCTCCCTGCAGCCCAGCCTGCCCCAAGCAGGGATCTCCCCTGATTGATTCCCATTCTCTGTGTGTAAAGAAGTATTTTAAATACCCATTGTCTATTCTGTAGCCACAGCCAAAGGGGCTGCTCTGATCCATGGCATAAACATTTTCCCAGAGTTTTCTAAACAACCCTTGACCCGTTGGCTTCCTGTGGCGTTTTGCCAGGCTGGCTCTGCCTCCCCCACGGCCAGTGGCCGTGCAGGTGGAGCCGGGGGCAGGGATGGGACAGGGCAGAGGCTGCTTCCCCTGGTGACAGCCCCGGGCTGGACAGTCCCATCCCTGTGGGGGCTTGGATCAAGGCTCTGGGGCAGCAGGGATAGGGTTGAGGGCTGGGTGAGACCCAGCATCTCTGTGCTTCAGCTTTTCCAGCTGTTAAACTGGGACAAAGATGCGGAGGCACGTTACTTCCCCGCGGCGATGGAAGCCTGGGACTCTCCCTTCCCCTCCCGGTGCTGCCTGGCCCTGGCAAGGGCAGGGCACCGAGCCCTCCTGTCCGGGCTGGCACTGCTCTGAGGTCCCGAGAGAAGCCGTCAGCACGGCGGCTGGATGCCCGCGTGGCCCCTGGGGAGCGCCTGGCTGTCTGTCCTGCTGAGGGCAGTGTGTCTGTCCGTGGCCGGGAACGCGGGGGGAGCTCCCTGCTGGGCACGGCAGCGCCAGGGAGGCCAGAAAACGCTGTAGGGACTGTCTGCGGGAAAACAGGCTGGGAAATCCCTCGGGGTGAGCCTGGCAGCTCCTTGGGTGTCTGGGAGGCAGCGCAGAGCCCAGCTGGGGCTGCCAGGAGGAGGAGGCAGGGGTGGAAGGAGGAGGCAGGGAGGATGGGAAGCAGAGGTGAGGATGGAAAGCGGAGGGGAGGGTGGGGAGCCAGCAGCCCCTGGTCACTCCAGGGGGTGGCAGAGCTGGCCATCCTGCCCCACGGCTGGCCTTTGGTGACTCCCCACAGCCCTCATTCCCACCCGGGGACATTCCCACGGATGCTCCTGCTTCGCTTTCAGACCAAATCCATGGGCTGGTGTCCCCTGGAGCTGGCTGTGCAGCCTCACCGGACACACGACAGCCTCCCTGGGCCCTGTGTCTGTGCCAGGGGACATCCTGGGGCCAGCCCACACTGCCCTGTGAACAGCAATTCCCAGCTCAATCCCAGCCAGCAGAAATGCCGGGGCTGGAGCTGAGTGAGATCGGATCGAGCCCCTGGCTGAGGGCTTTGAAAATCCAAAACAGCCTCGTAAAGATGAAGCTCATAAAACCAGGGCTCTGCTTTCGTAGCTCATGAATGGGAAGAAATGCCAAGCAGATCATTTTTACACATATTTTTTCCGTCTTTGTCAACATTCCCCCGTTTGGCTGGAACTTCAAACTGCTGCATTTAGAGACCGACGGTCTTAGAAGTTCCAGTATTTGTATAAATAACTGATAGGGAAAGATGATCCACTCTGGAGTCTGCCCAGGGCGCCGGGAACAGCGATGGGGCTGTGGAGCCTCCCGGAGTTCTGGGGGTTCCCCAGTGCCGAGTGAGTGGGGCAGGGACTGTGGCTGGGGGTCTCCAAACACCAGCACCCACCCAAATTCAGGAAGGGGAGCAAGAAACGTCTCCCCCATCCGCTGGGAAGGAGGCTCAGGTAATAAATATGGAAGTGAAGTGGTGGCTGTGGTGTCACGTTTGGAAGCTGGCTGTCACATTGCCACCCCCGTGCTGATGTCGGGGTGGGGGACGACAGGGGTGTCACTGTCCCCACCAGGGACAGTCTGTCCTGCCCAGGGAGAGTCTGAGCACAGCCGGGGGTGCACGGGGAGGGCAGGCGGGGCGGGGCGCGGTGAGGGCGGCACGGGGCCGAGGGCTCCCGGGGAAGGACCGGGGCGCACGGGGAGGGGATGGTGTGCATGGCAGGGTGCGGAACAGGGACAGACGCGTGGGACTGGGGACTCCGAGAGGGCTGGAGGGCACGGGGACGGGATGGAGAGCACGGGGAAGGGCGGGAGGGCACGGCGAGGGGCTGAGGCGTCCGGCGGGGATGCCGGGGAGAGCGGGGCGGGCCGGGGCAGCGCGTCCGGGGGGAGGAGGTGCCGCCGCCCGCTCCCTTTCCCTCGCCCTCCGGAGCGAGCAGCCCGGGGCCGCCCCGCGCCTTTAAAGGCTCCTCCCCGGCGCGGAGGGGACCCGGCCCCGCCGGTCCGGCCCGAGGGCTGCGCCGGGAGCGCGGCGGGGAGCGCACGGCGGGGCGCGGGGCCGGTGCCCCCAGCCCGGCCGAGATGAGCCCCCTCCCCGCGGGCAACGGCAGCGCCTGGGGGGGTTCCGGCAACTGCAGCGGGGCCGGCAGCCTGGGCCGGCAGTGGGTGCTGGGGACCGCCATCAGCCTCACCGTCCTGGTCACCGTGGCCGGGAACTTGCTGGTGGTTGCGGCCATCGCCAAGACGCCGCGGCTGCAGACCATGACCAACGTCTTCATCACCTCGCTGGCCTGCGCCGACCTCATCATGGGCTTGCTGGTGGTGCCGCCAGGGGCCACCATCCTGCTGAGCGGCCACTGGCCCTACGGCACCACGGCGTGCGAGCTGTGGACCTCGCTGGACGTGCTGTGCGTCACGGCCAGCATCGAGACGCTGTGCGCCATCGCCGTGGATCGCTACCTGGCCGTCACCTCCCCGCTGCAGTACGAGGCGCTGGTGACCAAGGGCCGGGCCCGCGCCGCCGTGTGCCTGGTGTGGGCCATCTCCGCCTTCATCTCCTTCCTGCCCATCATGAACCACTGGTGGCGGGACGGGGCGGACGAGCGGGCGGCGCGCTGCTACGACGACCCGCGCTGCTGCGACTTCGTCACCAACGTCACCTACGCCATCATCTCCTCCACCATCNCAGCCGGGGGTGCACGGGGAGGGCAGGCGGGGCGGGGCGCGGTGAGGGCGGCACGGGGCCGAGGGCTCCCGGGGAAGGACCGGGGCGCACGGGGAGGGGATGGTGTGCATGGCAGGGTGCGGAACAGGGACAGACGCGTGGGACTGGGGACTCCGAGAGGGCTGGAGGGCACGGGGACGGGATGGAGAGCACGGGGAAGGGCGGGAGGGCACGGCGAGGGGCTGAGGCGTCCGGCGGGGATGCCGGGGAGAGCGGGGCGGGCCGGGGCAGCGCGTCCGGGGGGAGGAGGTGCCGCCGCCCGCTCCCTTTCCCTCGCCCTCCGGAGCGAGCAGCCCGGGGCCGCCCCGCGCCTTTAAAGGCTCCTCCCCGGCGCGGAGGGGACCCGGCCCCGCCGGTCCGGCCCGAGGGCTGCGCCGGGAGCGCGGCGGGGAGCGCACGGCGGGGCGCGGGGCCGGTGCCCCCAGCCCGGCCGAGATGAGCCCCCTCCCCGCGGGCAACGGCAGCGCCTGGGGGGGTTCCGGCAACTGCAGCGGGGCCGGCAGCCTGGGCCGGCAGTGGGTGCTGGGGACCGCCATCAGCCTCACCGTCCTGGTCACCGTGGCCGGGAACTTGCTGGTGGTTGCGGCCATCGCCAAGACGCCGCGGCTGCAGACCATGACCAACGTCTTCATCACCTCGCTGGCCTGCGCCGACCTCATCATGGGCTTGCTGGTGGTGCCGCCAGGGGCCACCATCCTGCTGAGCGGCCACTGGCCCTACGGCACCACGGCGTGCGAGCTGTGGACCTCGCTGGACGTGCTGTGCGTCACGGCCAGCATTGAGACGCTGTGCGCCATCGCCGTGGATCGCTACCTGGCCGTCACCTCCCCGCTGCAGTACGAGGCGCTGGTGACCAAGGGCCGGGCCCGCGCCGCCGTGTGCCTGGTGTGGGCCATCTCCGCCTTCATCTCCTTCCTGCCCATCATGAACCACTGGTGGCGGGACGG
The DNA here is from genome assembly GCA_013397155.1 of Irena cyanogastra. Classification (NCBI taxonomy): domain Eukaryota; kingdom Metazoa; phylum Chordata; class Aves; order Passeriformes; family Irenidae; genus Irena; species Irena cyanogastra. The sequence continues at coordinate 104,959 of VWZV01011144.1, forward strand.
GGCGGACGAGCGGGCGGCGCGCTGCTACGACGACCCGCGCTGCTGCGACTTCGTCACCAACGTCACCTACGCCATCATCTCCTCCACCATCTCCTTCTACGTGCCCCTGCTCGTCATGATCTTCGTCTACGTGCGAGTCTTTGCCGTGGCCACGCGGCACGTCCAGCTCATCGGCAAGGACAAGGTGAGGTTCCTGCCGGAGCCGCCCAGCCCCGGCTGCCGCAGCGGGCGGCGCAGGCGGCCCTCCCGTCTGCTGGCCATCAAGGAGCACAAGGCGCTCAAAACCCTGGGCATCATCATGGGCGTCTTCACGCTCTGCTGGCTGCCCTTCTTCGTGGCCAACATCATCAAGGTCTTCTGCCGCTCCCTGGTGCCGGACCAGCTCTTTCTCTTCCTCAACTGGCTGGGCTACGTCAACTCGGCCTTCAACCCCATCATCTACTGCCGCAGCCCCGATTTCAGGAGCGCCTTCCGCAAGCTGCTGTGCTGCCCGCGCCGCGCCGACCGCCGGCTCCACGCCGTCTCGCAGGACCTGCAGCGCTGCCCCTGTGCCTTCAGCCCTCGGGGGGGCCCTGCAGAGGACACCAAGGCGGCTCCCGGGCGCCCCGGGGAGGACGGCGAGGCTCGGGGCAGCGGCAGCAGAACGGAGGAGACTCCTCTGCCCCAGGGCGGTGGCCACCGGCAACGGCCCCTGTGCGAGTCCCGGCTGCAGGGCGCGCGGACCTCGCTGTGCTCACAGCTCCAGGAGTAGGTACCTGCGGGCATTTGCTCGGGAGGGGCTCGGGGGGTCCGCTCCAGCCCTTTGGGGTGTGACTGGGGGGGCTGTCGGTGCTCCGACGGCGCAGTGCAGAGCTGGGGGAGCAGCAGACCCCGGTACTGCGATGTGGGACCGGGCGCCACTGCCCTGTTCCCCGGTGTTCCCCTAGAACTCTGGCCCCTCCACTGGGCTGCAAAACTGGGGTCCCAACCAGTCCGCCAGGACCTGGTCTGCTGCTCCTGGGTGAAGGAAACCCGGGTGGTGAACAGGGAAGCAAAGCAGCTGAGCAGGGATGTGTCCCAAAGCCTGGGATTTCCCTTCTCCTCCCCATCCCACTTTCTGCTGCTAAAGAGGGAAAACGCGGGGACTCCCCGGAGCGAGGCACTGCGGCTGCCGTCGCCGCTCTGGGCTCTGCAGGTTGCTTTGCCCTCCAGCGGTGTAAACCTGGGAAGGGGATGAATTTCATCCCGCTCCGTCCCGTGACGGGAAATGCGCTCCCGGAGCCGGCAGCCGGACAGAGCAGGGGGCCGGCAGGGGCTGCTGCGGGCTGGCAGGGGTGGCGGGGACACCCGTGCTGTGGCTCTGCCCTGCCGGCACCCTGACACGCATTTACACCTCCAAGTTACAGGGTGGGGTCTTTATTAGTATGACAAAATTGGAGTTATTCTGGTTACTGTGGATTCTAGCCGTGTTTCGCTCCTGATGCCGGAGGGCAGGAGAACTTTCCTGCCGGACTGCGCGGGCAGCAGGGACGTGCAGGAGAGGTGCCGGCGGTGCTCCCTGGGCAGGATTCACCCACGCTGGGAACACCCCGGGGCCGTGGATGGTGGGAGGGTCTCGGCTCTCACCCCTGCGCTCCCCCGTTTCAGGTTTGCTGGCGGAGAGACGCCCGCGGGTCCGTCCGACTGACTGGGAGCAGCCGAGAGCTGGGAGGAGAGTGCTTCCCCCGGCCGGCTCGACATCGCTCCGGCCTCTCCTCTGCCCGCCTTGGCCGCCGCCCTCCCCGGGGAGCACAGCCCGTGGCCAGCCCCAGGCTGCTGCCCGGGCTCGGGCACGTGAGTGCGGATCGGCCCGGCCGCTTTAACCCCGCTTGGGCTGCTGCCTGGTGGGCTCGCTGGAGCCGCGCACCTCGCACGGCGCTCCCGGATCCCTTCTGTGCCTGCTGGGGTGGCGGCTGTGGGTCCCTGTCCCCAGCCGAGCCTGGCGGGTGACGCTGTGTCACCTCCCACCCTCTTCTTGCAGGGCCGGGGCTGCAGAAGCAGCGCCAGGGGTGCCGGTGCTGGCGGGACCCTGCAGTGAGCGCACCGACCCGGAGAGGAGGAGGAGGAGGAGGAGGATCTCCCTTGGGAACGCTGGTGGTTTTGGGACAGCGCAGCTCCCTCGTGCCGTCGGTGCTGGAGACCTGGAGCTGGGGAAACGCTCTGGAGCTGCTCGCCGAGGGGCAGCACAGCCTCAGGGATGTGTGGACAGGGGACAAACTCCCGTCTGGGGTGTTCTGGCACGGCTGGCAGCGGGATGTGGAGACTGCCAGCTCCGCTTTCTTGAAGGACAAAGGACCCTGTTGTCCCAGGCTTGGCCAGTTTTGGACGGTCTGCTGAGGAGGAGAGAAGAGCCTCCTGCAGGCTCCAGCCCTTCCCAGGACTTCCAGCCCTGCCCCAGCTGCTGCATTCCAGGGCTGAGCGCAGTTGCAGGAGCTGCAGCGACGCCTTCAGCAAAGGAAAAGCTCGGGGGAGTGAGGGGAGCTCCGGGCACGGAGCACTTCCACACCCCGGGAGTTGAGATCGTGTCAGGTCTCTCGGCAGTTTCCCCCTCTCGTTCGGGACAGGTGTCCGTGCCCCTCGGACAGGTGGGTTCCCACCTCACAGGAGCGCAGACGTGCCTGCCCTCACTGCGCTGCCACGCAGCACCTCTGGGGACAAGCTGGTGGCAGTGTGTCCGGTGGCTGTACAGTTTTGTCCTGGTTTGTGTCCCCCCGGCCGTGTGAAATAAACCTCTGGATCTCTGCGGTGCCACGCACACCTGAACTCATCTGTACCCACACCTGAACTCATCTGTACCCACACCTGTGCACACCTGAGCCTATCTGTACCTACACCTGTGCACACCTGAACTCATCTGTACGCACACCTGTGCACACCTGAGCTCATCTGTACCCACACCTGCGCACACCTGAGCCTATCTGTACCTACACCTGTGCACACCTGAACTCATCTGTACGCACACCTGTGCACACCTGAGCTCATCTGTACCCACACCTGCGCACACCTGAGCCTATCTGTACCTACACCTGTGCACACCTGAACTCATCTGTACCCACACCTGTGCACGCCTGAGCTCATCTGCACCCACACCTGTGCACAGCCGCACACATCTGTACTCACCTGTATTCACCTGTGCACACCTTTACACACACACCTGTACTCACCTCTACACACCCATGCATACACACATGTAAACACCTCCACGCACACACCTGTACGCACCTGTACACACCGGCACACACTCACCTGTACACACCTGTGCATGTACACGTACATACTCACCTGTACTCACCCATGCATACACACATACACTCACCTGTACTCACCTGT
>VWZV01011145.1:359-35767 GCA_013397155.1 Irena cyanogastra
GCCGCTGCCCCGCGCGGGCTACCGGCCCCGCGTGGGATGCCGGCCCCGGCGAGGCGCAGCGGCCCCCCGCGGTCACCCCCGCGGGCAGCGCGGCCGGCGGCCACCGGCGGACGGGAGCCGCACATCCCCGCAGGCGCTCTCCGCCCGGCGGAGGGACCGGGATTGTCTCCGGGAGCCCCGGGAGCCGCGCCCGGAGCGGGGGGCGTACAGGTGTGAGCGCACCTGGCTCCCGCCGTGCCCCGGGGACGCGCTCGCCGGCGGCGCCAGGTGAGGAGGGACAGACAGGCCGCGGGGACTTTGAACCTCGGGCACAGGACACGGAGGCACCGGGGTTAAAACATCGCAGAGAGGCACCGGCGGCTGCTGGCCGACAAAGCAGAGCTGTCACCGGCATAGGGAGGGACCTGTGCCAGCCCCTGTGCTCATCCGTGACCTAGAAAAGGCAGGAGGATAACGTGAGCGAGCCCGGTGGGTGCATTTCAGTGGGGCTGGGCTGGCTCCCTAAGACCTTACTGGTGCTGGTGGGGTGTCTGGGGATGCTCCAGCTAGAGTGCTCCAATCACTCAGAAGGTGGTTTAGGGACGAAGTGCATGGGACAAGGGAGGAATGGTCTGCCGTACAGCAGAGCCCGTGGGTTTCTTACTCATCCTAGCGGCCGCCAGCAGAGCGAGGATGGGTGCCAGGTGGGGAGTCCTAGCCAGTGCCTCGGCTTGGCCGTAGTGGTAGTTGCAGCAGGATTGACAGAGCCAAGGGGTTCAGGCTGCAGAAATGCCTCTCTCAATGAGGGCAGCAGTGGCGGAGCCAAGCATGGCTCTGTGGGGTTCTTGCTGTTGTGATACTGGGGAAGACAGAGGGATCAAAAAGGCAGGAAATGGGACATTTGCAAGCTTGGGGTGACAGGAGAGTGTTAAAGGGGAAAGACAGGCTGCAAAGAGGAGTGGGAAAGGGTGGGTGGGTCTGACTGGGGTCAGGTTAGTAAAGAAAAACAGAGGAGACCAACTGAGGACACGGCTGTGGGGGAGAGGGAGAATGCCAGCATGCAGTAGGGGAGTGTAAGAGGGGGGAGTGCTGCAGTACAGGGAAAATGATAACGTTTGCTTTTCTTTCTAAATAACCAAAATAAATCATCAGAAGACAGTAGAAGGCAAGACAAACAGCATCAGACAGGAGAGAGAGGGCTTTGCTTTATTTCACGCCAGTTTCTGACAACATAGCAGGTCTGGTGCATCAGTATAGCTTTGTGTAGATTCCCCTTTTTGACCAGTCAGAGAAGATACTATACTGTATATATACACTATAGATAGATACTATAGATATATACACTATAAATACACACTAGACAGTGTCATCTAACAACCAAGAATCGTCATTACTGTGGCACACATAGCAGACTAACTGATAATCTCACCTTCCAACAATCCACAGAACTTCAGTTTATCCACAGTGGTAAAGCAGGAGAGAGTATCTTGTAGCCCTAAGTTAGAATTTTGATTAAAACTTCAAATACTAAAACTTCTCTGCTGCCTTTTTTTTTTTTTTTAAACCTTATTGTGTTTCCATGGCAAAGTTTTGGAAGAGGAGGGGCTGCAGGAGTGGCTTCTGTGAGAAGCTGCCAGAAACTTCCCTTCCATCCAACAGAGGCAATGCCATCCAGCTCCAGGATGGACTTGATGCTGGCCAATGTACTGGATAAGGGATTTTAAAAGAGAGAAAAGTTAGCATGAAGGAGGAATTAGTGCCAGAGAACGAGAGAGATGAGTGAGAATACGTGAGAGAAGCAGCCCTGCAGCCACCAAGGTCAGTGCAGAAGGAGGGGGAGGAGGTGCTCCAGGTGCCAGAGCTGAGATTCCCCTGCAGCCCGTGGTGGAGCAGGATTGGTGGCAGGAGTTGTGACCCTGGGGTGGACCCACGCTGGAGCAGCCTGCTCCTGAAGGAAGGACCACACCCCGTGGAAGGAACCCGCACTGGGGCAGCACATGCACAACTGGAGCCCATGGGAAGGGACTCAGTTGGAGAAGCTGATGGAGAACTGTCTTCCAGGGGAGGGACCCCACGGTGGAGCAGTGTGAGTCCTCCCCCTGAGGAGGAGGAGGAGGAGTGCCAGAGGCAACACGTGGTGAACTGACCACAGTCCCCATTCCCCATCCCTCTGTGCTACTGAGAGGGAGGAGGCAGAGAATCAGGAATAAAATTGGAAGAATGGGGGAAGGTGTTTTTAAGATTTGATTTTGTTTCTCAATATACTATTCTGATTATGATGGTAATAAACTAAATTAATTTCCCCAAGTTGAGTCTCTTTTGCCTGTAAAAGAGGGATCTCTCCCTGCCCATACCTAAACCAACAAGCCTTTAATTGTATTTTCTCTTCCCTGACCATTTGAGGAGGGGGAAATCACAGAGCAGCTTTGGTGGGCATCTGATGTCCAGCCCCTGTCAACTCACCACAGAAGCCCTAAAAATCCTGAGTCATTGTGGTCAGGTGTGAGTTGTCGCAGAACTTGCAATAAGGTCAGTTCTAGTGCAATTCCAAAGTCAATCAAATACGTGTTACTTTGTGTCATTGCATGTTTAGGTCTGTGCAGAAGAGATTAAGACCAGCCCTTGCTCTGGAGTCACTCATTTGCCATGATGTCCTGAAGCAAGTCTTCCCTGCTCCATCAGCTGCAAGGGCTCCCTTCATTTAGCTTGTAACTCCACCGTGACAAAATAGGCTCATCCACCTCAAATGAACAGTAACTTCATTGAATAAACATTATTGTGGTTTGGATTCCAGGTCTTAAAAGCATCTGTACTGGGTCAAACTAAATGGCTGTTTAGCTTAATATTCTGTCTTCTTTCCTTAGCCCTAGTACCTACATCCAGTGCTTGCCTGCAGAAGCTATGAGCTCAGAAAGCTCTTGCTCAAAGTGGTGTTTCCATATCTAACTCCTGCTGGATCTTTTCTGTGAACCTGTCCAGACTACAGCCCACATACCTTCTGTCATCCAGCAGTAGCAAAGTGTTCCTAATGCTCATCTTACCTGAGCTGTGTATGAAGAATCACCTTCTCTTGTTTGTTGTGAACTCAGATCCCATTCCATTGATTTTCTTCAGTTCTTGCCATGAAAGAGACTGGGGCCACCAGTGCAGCCTCCTGCAGTGTCAGCATTGATTTTAGACTAGGTGACCCAGGCCTTTGTCCAGGTAAGGATGTGAAAATACTCCAAGGACAGAAATTCAACAGCCTCTCTTAACAACTAGTTCCCATGTGCCTGTGGTGAAAATACTTCCATTATATCAAGTGAGAAACTCCGTTCCAATTTGTCACTGTTGTCATATGACCAAATCTTGAGTTGGTGCATCATGGTGCCTGAGGCATTAGCACATTATCACATACTCCTGCAAATTACAGAGAAATGCATTACTGGAAAAGCATATTTTCTTACAGTAACTTGCAGAGCTCTATTCCAAAATGAAGATCAAGATGAAAACTTAGTCTAGATTAACAAAAGTTCACAAGCTGACTTGTGTTGGCCTCATCAGGAGGTAGCTTTGTGATGTAGAGCCCTGGAGGAAGAATGCCTCCAGGCATCATTCATTAATAAGATTACCAGATTCTTCTGGTTTTTTCTGTTCTTTTTTTTTTTTTTTTTCAGGCTCGAGTTCCAGTCCTCCCTGGCTGATATCAGACACTTTTCTACTATATATCATTCACTACACTCCAGACGCACTGTCTGGAAGAAGCTATTTGGGGTAAAATTAGGACTTTAGGGCCACAATACTAGGAACTCAGCTAAAGGAAGTGAAATACAGTCTTCAACAGGGGTCTAACAAAAGCTAGGTTATTTGAGGCTCCCTTTGTTGATTCAAGGTAATTCAAGGGGACATCATAAGGTCCCTGAATACTGCAAGTTTGAACCCACATTTGACAGCTTTATAGGAATGTGTCACTAATGTTACTTGCTCTGTCTGCATCCTCTGGGAACACTTTTTTGGAAAACTTCATTATGCTGGGAGAGCAGTGATACATTTTAAAGTACGCCAAAATCTGTATCTGCACTGCCATTGAAACAGAATCACAGAATGGTTTGGGTTGGAAGGGATCTTAAAGATCACCTCATTCCAATCCCCTAGCCTTGGGGGACAGGGACACCTTCCACTATCCCAGGCTGCTCAGAGCCCCATCCAGCCTGGCCTTGAATACTGCCAGGGATGGAGCATCCACAGCTTCTCTGGGCAACCTGTGCCAGTGTCTCACCACCCTCATCGTAAAAAATTTAATCCTAATATACTAAACCTGTTCTCTTCCAGTATTAAACTATTACCCTTTCCCTACCATTACATGCCCTTGCTATTTCCAGAATAAACTCAATTAATATGGACATCCTTTCTATCTCATCCCTTTCTTTTCAGCCCTTGCCCTGACAACTCACCTTCACCCTGGCAGTGGCAACATCCAAATACTCTCATTTCCTCTTTTTTCCACTCTCATTACACACACCCCTTGCACCATTCAGGTCTGCATGTTTCCCTGCACTTTTCCAACCCTTCATATACCATAATTTTTCAACAAAACATGGAGTAGAAATCTGAAAATAATGCAGGAGACACTATATGAGAATTAAAAAATTAAATAAATAAAGGTATCATTTCCTTCAGTCACTATTAGTTCCAGTGTCTAGAAGGTTAGAGAATCACAGCTGGATTTCAGCATGGTGTGTACTCTAATGAATCTATTTCCTATTTCTCAGAGAATTCAATACAATTGAATTTTATGATCTTAGAGGGCAAAAGCTGCTGCTATTTCAGGAAGCTTAAATGGGGTGTAATGTGTAGAAAAGCCTGCTAGTTATGACTTTTACATCATGACCTGTATATTTTATAAAGCATAAGCACAACTTATAAAAGGTGTGAGGCCAGAGAGAGGCAGAGCATTTGAAGAGTAATGAATCTGAATTACTAAATCCTGGTTAAGAAAGCTTATAAGCCACAATGCAAATCATGTATTACGCCCTTTAGCTGCAAAACATGTATTGTGCCTTTTAGCATGATTTTCCAGCTCTGCTTGGAACAGCTGAGAATTAAAATCATGAAAGGTTTCATGGTGAGACGGATTAATTTGCAAGACAATTTCAGAGTAGTTCATTGTCTGATTATACTGAAATATAGGTTGTGCAACCACATTGTTCTTGTGTGATTCCCTTTTAGCAGTGTTAAGTGCTTAAGACACCAGAAATTTATACATTGATTCTTAAGGGATAGAAGAATGTATTAATCGGACAATAGGGGAAATAGGGAAGAGATCTTGGAGACTTTAGGCAAATCCACATTCCTGGAAAATTTCCAAGGCTGTTACTCTAAAACTGCAACACTTTTTCAGATTATGGAAGAACTACACTAAGGAATCACTATGGTATATTTGTTCAAATTGGGGAAAACAACTTCAGCTGTTGGATTCTCAGACAGGATGGGGAAAAGCCATCTCAGGAGAACAGTATCAACAGAACTCTTCAATTTGAAAAAAAAAATGGCCACACACAGCTAGAGCCAGTGTCAGGCTGTAAGATGAAGAAGCACTTGACGAAATAGATTGGACATGCAGAAAGATTTTTTTTCCAGCCAGAAGTCTTAAGATTATTTAAAACATGAAGAGGACAAATTAGAAAGATTCAAGTCCAAGACCAAACATTATCTTAGTGGGTAGAGAAACCAAACAAGATAACAAAAAGATCACTATTGTATTATTTTGAAACTAAAATATAGTTGATGAGATTTAATACATTCCAATCAATTTTATTCCTTGTTCATCCATGTCAGGATGAGTAGAAAACAACTTGATTTATGCCAAGATAAATTTGAAGATAGATGATACATACTGTAATGAGCAGTACAGCAGCCTAAGTAGAAATATCATGATATTTCCCTTATCACCAATTTCTAAAGGCTCGCTCAGACAAAATTTCGGTCAGGGAAATTCTAAGTATACTTACTTTGTCTCAGGTCAGGAGCCATGAAAAGATGATCTCACAAGATCCATTTTAGTCTATATTTCTACGACAAGAAACACTGGTTCAAAATGTTACGGTTTTTAGAAATAGATCACCTGATAGCCACTCAATAAAGGTGCTCTTTAGTACCTATCTGGTTGACAGGAAGAATTCACGGCAACCTCTTGAATTTAAAGATTTCTATTCTTTACAAGGAGAGGAAGGACAATCCCTGAAACAGTTAAGAAAGATAAGGAACTTGCACAATGGTACTACTGATGACATGACTAAATATAGTGCACATACTCGTGCCTGATCTGGAGTGTTTTCTGTTGAACCACACAACCCACAGGAGTCAGGAGAGGTAGACAGAAGGAAGGGCAGCAAGAGTCACAAAGTATGTACAAAAATTTGGCACACCATCTGCAAGACATCACCCATTTCCAGCCTAAGCACCTTCCAGGACAGAATTTATATATAATATATGTATTAATACAATGCCAAATAAATCTTGAGCAGAACAGAAAAGGTATTGTCACCAATAGATTGTGTTTTACCTTTTTATAAGTGCTGACATCAAATGAAACATCTTTTACACTTTCTATACAGGACAGTTTGTGCTGGAGGGAAAGCGATGGCAAATTTTAGACAAAGTAAGATTTTTGGAGCCTATTTTCCTTGCAATAGACTGAGAAGTTTCCCTAAATTTCCATTTGTCAGCCAACAGAATTCTAAGAGCACAAGAAGATAAATATAACTGATAAAATAAGAAAGATTAAATAATGATAAATCTATTGTTGAAGAAATTCCAAATACGGAAAAAGGAATTATTCATTTTCCTGGCCACTGGAAAGAATATAAACAAGTTCAGATTGTATCCACAGTTCCTTTGAGGAAGATGTGGAGCATGACATTGTACAAGAGTAGTTTGGAGGCTCCCTGTCTCCCTGTGCAGCAGGATCTGACTGGAGACTGCACACAGACATCAGCCCAGACCATGACACTGCTGAGCAAGACAGATGGGAAAATGACATTGAGAAGGCAACACTGGTGCTGCATAACAAATCCAAACTTCTCCTTCCAAAACATGCTGAACTCTCCTACGAGTTAAAAAAAAGAGTAATCATCATCAGTAGTTAAAAGGTTTTCTTTTCCAAATCACCATCAGTTTTCAAAAGTATGTTCTCACTGAAAGTAGCCTTTGTGAAATCCAGAAGATATCTTCAAAATAATTCTATTTTCCTTACAAATGTCCTTCGTGTTTAGACATCATACTGATTTACCTTCTAGCTGCAAACATCTGAATATATCTAATACATCTCTCTCTCACCTGACTATCCATTTGCCCAAAAGAATTATATTCACAGAATCAAGTTAAGCATGTCCCCTGAAATGCACAAAAATGCACACAAAGGCAAAAATGAATGAATGCATTCCCTAATTACTGTCAATTTACAATTTCCTGTCACACAAGCTTTTATGATTACTATATTTAACATAGTCCTATCTCCTCTTCATTTCCTCTCTTTTGCATTTGACAAATTCTCAATAATTTACATACCCAGCACCTAGGATATATTTGGTAATCAAAAATTAAACTAAATAACAAATACTCATAATTTTGTCACAACAAGTCTTATCATTCTAAACAGAGGTGGCAATAGTCAAATGTCTGCACAGTGCTCAAGTTATTTGTAGAAGAGAGAAATACAAAAGAACAATTAGGTGCCAAAGTCATGGGATCATTTCCAGAAATTTAACTTACATTTTGTAATGAACACTTGAGGATATTTTTCCCTTTTTTTTTTTTTTTTTCTTGGCAAAGGACACTGTAAGCCTGGCAGCACTGAGAAACCCTCAGTTCTTTAATACTGATGTACCTGTGAGTATCAACATTTGGTTTGTTTTAAAGCAGACACTTGAAGTCAATTCCATATTTATGAACACAAATAGACTCCCTGTCATTCCATGACACCTGAGTATGAGAGATCCTTTTTTAAGAAATGGGACAAATGCAAAGACAAACATCACTAATCCTCAAGACTAAAATCTTCACAATTTTAAATCAAACTGTTCAATTCTCTGATGTTGCCTCAGGAATTACACATTTGATTTCTTTCCCCAATATGAGATGCCCGACTTTATTCCCATCAAAGCTTTTTTCCCCTCAAAGTTTTGAGGAACCATTCCATGACTGGTATTACCCTTTTTCCAGCCCTTTTGGCAACTGCCATTTTTTGCAACTACATATCATATTAGGGCAAGCAGAGTGTCACATATCCCCAGCAATCTTCACTAAGACATTTTTTCCCTAAAGAAATTTAAGACGTCTGAATTCACTTTCCAGGCTCCTCCCTAAGTTTGCTTTGGAAGACCCAAAACTTCACCTTGGAGTCTATTCTAGTAGTATTAGAAACTAACCTGTTCAACAGGATGTCTTCAAATTTGAATATGTCAAAGATAAAACAGATTTTCACCTCATTTTTCTTAATACACCCATAAATAGCTTGCTGCTACTCTGTAGATCACTTATCTCACCTCGATGCATACTAACAGCAATCCCCACACAAGACTCCAGTCAAGATTCCATTTCAGCATCTCCTGCTCTACCTTTCCAGAGATGTTACTTTCTTACCAGGTTTGTAACTTGCCAAGGTCTCAGTCCTTTTCCTAAATAAGTTTTGCCAGGCAGAGCAATCTCTTCCCATTGTGGTCTCCCAAATCCTTTTTCAAAGATGCCTTTGCAAAAGAATCTAAGATATTGATTATCTGCTTGGCTCCAGAAGGAGGTAGCTGAGGGTTAATCATTCTCCTTCATTTTTCTGGCATCATGAAGTGTACATACCTCATCACAGCTTCCCAGTATCTGACTTATCTCCAGCTTCTTCTTGCTTTTAGTTACAACCCTAGCACACGTGCCTTCTTGACAATCCTCCACATCTATTTTTGTCTCTTCCTATGCTTGGGCTCATGTCTTTCAGTGGTTTTTATTCCATAGTCTCCTGCTACACACCTGTACCCCTCCCATTTTTTGCTTCCGTGATTTGCAACAGCAATCAGTTTCCAAAGGCAATGTGATAAACCATCTATATGTGAGCATGACAAAACCAGTAGCTATAGTAACAGGAAGGCTTTAAACAAAACTGAAAAAAAAAGGAAAAAAAATTCTAAAACAGATCTTTTACAACTGTTCCTCCATCCTCAAATATTGCACGGTTCCATAAATGTTCTCCTGTGTTCCTTTGCCTGATTGTATATCCACCTAGCCCAAAACACAGGGAGATAAAAATAAAACTTTATTTTGCTTGGCTTAAGGAGGAAAAATAAATAAATAATCACACACAACAAAACTAGGAAAAGGTTGTCTCTTTCCTCCCCCCTCCCAAAAAAAAAATATATCTGTAAGTTGCAAATCCAAGACAGGCAGAATTGTCACTATCCCAGCAGTAAGGCCACGTGTTGATACCTGTGACTCATCTCACTGTCACACAGAGCTGGAGAGCCATTTCTGACAGTCCAGTACAGGAAAAAGGACTTTCTGCACGTTCTTGAGCAGAACTCTTGAATCTAACTGGACTGAGTCAATGTAATAAAGAAAATGCTTTTTTCCTGTCATATATTTTTCATTCCCTAGAGCCTGTGTAGGTGGACTTCCACAGAAAAGACCAAAACAGACTCAGGGGCTCAGCTTACCTGACCACTCAAAAGGTCAGCAAAACATTGTTCAGTAATTTAACACACTTACACCTGTGTCACACCTTTTCATTCCTTCGTGTTAGAATGTGCATGTAAAAATAGATAAACAATACCGAGTTAATTAATACAGAAAAAATGTTTGTTAGTTTATATAGATTAAAAGAAACTACACCACCTTCATTTACTGCTGCATTGCCTTCCAAAAAATTCTTCTTTCTTATTTGACCCTTCCTTTCTTGAGGGAGGAGGCGTACTCCATATATCTTTTAAATACATACAAATGTGTTGCTCTTCTCAATAAAACCCACCTGAAATAGATTTCCTTTTAATCAGTGACATAAGCAGCCAAGCAAATCAAGAGAGAGAATTATGTATTTCAGTAAGGAATAGCCTGATATTTGTCAAACTGGAATATTATTATACCTCATTCAATTTTACACATTGACATCTCTCCTTTGTTAATTGATTAATGGTTAAAGTGCTCTAAGGTTGTTACACAACACTGTTATAAAGAACTTACATTATTTAGATACATAATGGATGTGATCTCTACAAATTATTAATTATATCCCCCCTCTTAATTACAGCATCCTCTGAAATCGAATTTAAATAGTAGCTAAACAGATTAAATTCAAAAGCAAGAACAACAGCAAGGCAGTTTGCAAAATGATACTTTTATGGGGTTTTTCTCTCAGTGCTGTAGAGTTTTGCCACAAATGTTTTATAAAGTATCATCTTTCTCAGTATCTTATTAGCTCACTGTAATCTGGATTTACATATTGATTCATTCAGTTTCAATGTCAATCAAGACCTGAAAATTTAACAAAAAACAACTCTAATTGCTCCTGGGAGACTTAGCAATAATTATTCCCACATCATATCAGTGAGGCAGACACGTCTTTAACACGTTCTGGTTTTCACACATAACAATTGTACGTTTCTTTTGGGCACTGCATGCTCCTCAAATCAGCATTTCACTCACTGGGATGTTGAAGGCTGCCGTAACAACATATCACATAGGAGCTATGGTTGATAAAATTGAGACTGTATTCTGTCAACAATAATTATGTGGGTGTTTTGCTCATTTCCTGCCATAGCTGTCCCATGGCAACAGCGTGAAAACAGCGCTGGTTTTTTAAATACATAAATGATTGCCTTGATTTTTGGCTGAGGTTTGGCGAGGGCACGGTGAAAACAAAGACTTTTTTGAGAAACTATCACAACTACTATTATATGCAAATCTGTAGGGAATGTGCTAATTCTTTGCTGTGGTAGTGGCAGAGGCGGCCCGAGGCATTTCCACAGACCGATAACAAGGCACCATTTGCACTTCTGGCCATTCTCTCTCCAGCCTCGGTGAATTTCACAACAAATACCTCAACCAGGTATTTGAAGGTCATTATTCCACTTAATCCTGCCTTTGGGGTTGTTGCTGCTAAGGCAAATCAGATAAAATCACCGAAAATTCCACATTTTATCAGAATTATATCCACCTGGAGTGCTGAAAAAAACAGCTGGTGGTATTGATGATTTTGTCCTATAAACTCTAGTACATAATTATTTTGGTACATGGGAAATCAGCTTTGTAATTTTCAGTTTTAACTGTTTTGAGAGTATTTACTTTTCTAAGATTATTTTATGGCTTGTGAACCGAGAAGAATAGGTATTCTACAGACAGTTCATAAAGCAGTTACAAGATGAATTCAGATATTGCAGGTTTTACCCTTGGCTCTGTGAACATCTGAGCTCTGATGTAGTAAGACCAGATAGCAGGATCAAGTGCACCTACAACTCCAGCCTTTCAGATATCAGCTTCACTGAGAAAAGTAGTAAAAATGATACCATTATGGTTATTTTATTCCTATTATGAGCACCCCAACTAAACTTGTTTCATTTAAGCTGGTACTAATGCAATAAGAAACATCTGGAGATTAACAAAGTGGACCAGATTCAAGGTAGATTTTTAGAAGGAACCAACCCACCATATGTCCCTGGGAGCATCCTTTCTTTAATTTTAACACTCTAAAGGGATTTTATGAACAACATGTAGCACTAACAAAATGTAAAATCCATAGATAGACGTATTTAAGATAAAGCTATGATACAATGCGAAGAACAGAACAGTTCTTACACTAGGGAAAATAAACACCTCAAAGTAAGGCAACACATAATGTCAAGCTGTAAACTGGAGTATTAACAAAGCCCAGTGTGCCTGGAAATGTCCAGAGTGAATCTTACACTAGCCACATATCAATCGTCTTTTGTATTGTCACATGGATGTAAAGGAAACCCGTAGTGTTTGCTATCAGCATCTGATTAACCACTGAATTCTAGCCAAAGTTTTGGAACAAAGAACAATTTCATTTGATGCCAACCATTGTCTGTGGCAGGGAAACAGCACAGTTTCCATTAGAGGAGGATGAATTTTAATTCTGATAGGATGTGGGGATGAAATGCTAACTTAAGCCAAATGAATATTCACATAGGAAAGTGAAAATAGGTGTCAAGGACTTGCTGCACTTAAGTCCTGGGTTACATGAAAACTGTACAACATTCAACAAAACAACAAGGTTTCTAATGATTACGTTCCCCATATAATTTATTCATCTATTCCAGAGCAGTGTTTCAGGGCTTAATGAGTATTTGTAAAGCTCTGACTGAAATGTACTCTCAAAATACAAAACATTAGACCAATTACAATGAATGAAGTAGTGTAGATTGCTGGCTCAGGAAAAGCCACTGCAGCTCATCAACATGTGCATTTGAAGGGTGTTTTACTTGACCAGGCCCCTGCTCACAGCCCTGTGCAGTTGACAGGCTAAGTGTGCTTCCTTCCCACTGAATCCACTCTGATGTCCAGGGACAGAGGAAAAGTTGAGGAACTTTCTCTCTTTTGTTTCACCCCATGCCATCCATATTTTCCCCATATGAGGCAATCTCATATCACATATCAAAAACTACTTGGAGAATAAACAAGACTAAGAATGGTCTGGGTTGGAAGGGACCTTGGAGACCATCTCATTCCAACCCTCCCACCACAGGCAGGGACACCTCCCCCTAGACCAGAGAGCTGAAAATCCCATCCAACACGACCTTGAACACTTCCAGGGGTGGCACATCCGCAACTTCCCTGTTCCAGTGCCCCACCACCCTCACTGGGAAGAACTGAAGTCACCTCTAGCTTCTTGCTGTGGCCATGTTTCTTCCTGGCAGTTCAGCTTTCTGAATCAGAGATTTCCGAAAGCCTCTGGTACAACAGACTTCTGTGAGCACATGTGGCAAACAGGGTGACCTCATGCTCCCATGTGCTGTCTGCTTGTTGATGTGATTCTCTTGCCCATCCTTACAGTGCCATTGCACCTGTTACAGATGCTTTATGCTCTTTAAACTAGATAAATGACTATCCAAAAAAAAAAGAAATTTTCAAATGTCAATTTTCTTAAACTAGATTTTTTTCTTCTTTGTACACTCTGATAGTTGCTGTATGGCTATTAATAAAATCTCTTGGAACACTAACTTTGGTAAAGAGTAGTCCCAGTAATTCTAAAGGAAAACCAAAACTTCATAAGACCAGATTTTAGTAGGAAAAGAGAAAGATCAGGCAAAATAAAGATTCTGGGATTGAGTAATCCTTCTTTCCACATTAACTAGCTGTTGCCCAGACACTTCAATTCTACATCATGCTGTGAACAACAAATGAGAAGTCAGGAAAGGCAAAATCTTGGCTTTTAATATCTCACACCTTTCTGCCCATTAGTTCATCTCTCCTACACCTGTCAATGGTGGTTATTTCTATTTTCTTACTTTCCTCATACACAGCCTCTACTGAATCCTGGGACACAGGAGTGGGTATAGTTTATGTTTATAGACATCAATGCCAATGTACAAACAAAAAATCAAGCTGTCAGTGGTTCATGGCAGCCTCCTGGGCAGAGAAGAACACACATTATTGCTACGTTCTTTTTATTAAATTAGCCAGCTTGGAAGTTTAATGTCAATTTTCCTCATTAGCCAGGCATAGTAACAAGTTTGGCTGAAATATAATCTAATAAGGGGTCAGTGTGGGGACTGAAGGAAAAAATTTAAAAGCAAAAAAAAAAAAATTGTCCAGAAGAAACACGACTGAAATCCCAGATTATACCAATTTCCTTAGCAGTACTGTATATGCAGATAATATTTATAGAAACCAGCATCTCTCAGAAACAGGCATTACATTAATTAAAATGTGTTGTAGCCTAAGATTACATTTTATTAATTCCTGTTTGCAAGGAGGTCATGTCTAATGATTTCCTCTTGGAGTTACTGGTTTTAGCAATCAGACCATTAACGATTTTGGTTCTTGTTCTACTTGTGAAATTATTCAGATTCTTGCAAACCCAAGTGCCAATTCCCTGATCTTTTGGTGTTCTTTTTAAGTTTTTGCCCCAGTGGTATTTTCTTTTTCTTGAGGGAAAACAGCTGCACATACAATATCAGGAATTTTAATTAATTTTGCATCAGTTCAGAATAAAAGTCACATGTTCAGATAACCAGGATGCTCCAGCATTCCAAATAATTCCAAATAATTACTGTAACAGACCAATACTGTTCTCAATTGCATTATCACTGCATTCAATGCACAATTGCAATTGTGCTTTACAGCTGGCACAAATATAGAATTCCTTGTGAATAACTAATGTTGAATTACACTGTAAATGCATATTTAAGTATTCATGACATTTTACAGAAAACCACGTATGCAAAGTTCTCCCGATTAATGAGATATGAATTAAAAAATAACCACCACCTTCACTTTAACGCCTTGGGGAGTGGGAACATCTTGACCACTGTCAAAAGAGTGTGCTGAAATGACATCTTTTAAAGCATTTTGAAAGCATGCAGAAACTCTAGAGAGAACATCAGAGTGGTTAGATGGACAGGCAGAGGCACAAAGAAATGTGACAAATTTATCTGTGTCAATAAAAGGCAGTGGTTTGTCCTGAATCTGTTCAGAATACACCAGTGTCTAATATCACTGGTAGCACTAGCACATGACACACAGCACATTCCACCCTTCTAAGTAATATTAACATAAGTTTCACACCCTTCTCAGTAATATTAATTAATCAATCAATCACATTACTGACCTGCGTTCACAGAGGGATCCAACTGAAGGCAGTTAACCAATTAAACAGGAATGGTCAGTGCTGTGGAAAATGGGGGAGGAATTTTGGAACTTCACACCTATTTTGTACACTCTAAAGATTACTCAGCTCAATTCCTCTGAATTTTGGGCAATATGAGCACCTATGGTGATTGAAAGCATCTTGTGGAACCAGCACACGCTTTGGTTCTGTGTCCAGGGTTCATTCTTGTGGGTGCTTTTAAAGATGCAGCCTCCTCAGGTTCAGACACAAGCTTAGCTGTCCCTGGTGATTAATGCAATATATTGGCACAAGAAGTGCAGATATCTGTAATCATGTCTCACCTGGGGAGCCTGATGATCTGAGAGCAAAGAGCAAGTACACCATGAAAACGGAGGAAAGGGCTTTCAGACAGGTAAAGAGGAGCAGGAGAAATGCAGCTCCTCCCTAACACAATAAGGATCAGGACAGATCTCCAGCATTCTTCGAATTTTGCTAGTTTCACATGTCCTCAATTTGTTCTACAATTTAAGAATTCTCTTGTTTTGACATTTGCCTAAGCAAAAACGTCATTTCTAGCACCTGCCTTTGAGCTCCAGCAGGAAAGTCTCTCAGTGAAAATAGCTGTCATCTAGAGGCAGCAGATCAATGTCAGAAAACTTGTTGATCAACTTCTTGCATTCCTGTTCCCTTAAGAAATGAGTTCTGCAAGGCTTCTTCAAGCAACAAGGAAAATTGTTGCATACCAACAGTCACAGGCAATGCTTTCTAGAAAATTTTAAGCTTGAGCATCTACTAAGGTTTTGTTCACATTAAGAAATCTCAGTGTAACTAAATTCATTTAGCAACTTGCTTGGTGAAGGGCTATATTCCTCCTCTGAGGGCATGCCAGTTTATTTAGACAGTCTGAAAACCTAGATGTGTTGTTTTTACCAAGAGCAAGGGCACACGACTGAGGAAGATCCAGCCATGCAGTCTGCAGCTGAGGCAAACTGAGGGCACAGCTCCAACGTTACCAGTCCCACGTGGTCAAAGTGCCCTTGCCAGCAGCACAGCAACAGTGAAAAGATTTGAGGAGCTAAACAGCATCTCTTCTTTATCTGCAAGCAAAAAAAAAAAAGTCACTGTTCTTTCCCCAAGCCTCTAGTTTGGCTTTTCTCAGTCCTTGCAGGTGACATGAAGCACTCAAGCATTTCTCTCTTCCCACCTGCTATCCCCTTCCTTCCTCTCCTAATCTGACCTGAAAACTTGGATTTTGCCTTCACAGAATTTTAAATCCTGCCTTCACACTTGACCCATACGTCGAAGCATCTTCCAGAAACAATGCAGTTGCAAAATGTACAATTGCTATCTGCAGTCTATTCTACAAAGCTTTGATAACATAGTTTGCCAGATAAGAATGTGAAAAGAAATCCATATCTGACGTGGCTGCATTGGCAAAATGACAGAATATTTTGTTGGCTTACTTGGTGGCTTTCAGGGAAATGGGGAAATAAGCCCAGCAGAAAAACTTCCCTGTGTGACATGCTGCATCTTCCATATGGCCCTCTGCTATCCTGGCTGCACCAGTACAGGCAAACCAATAATACTTACAAGTGTGAGATGTGCAGGTTTCATAACAGTATTCCAGTGGGAGTCACTGTAACCAGTTTTAGGACAGAACTTGTCAGGTTTGGGAAAGAGACCGAGCGCCGTTGCACCTGCGATAGCAGAAGGCTGGATGCAGTGATCCAACAGGCCCTACATTTCAAAGTAAAAAAAAAACCAAAACAAAAAACCTGAAGTCCTGGAAAAAAAGAGCCAAGCCTCAGAAAGAACAACAGCAGAACAAAGGTAGTTAGTTACACATTAGCCAGCACACATGCTCCTGTGTGGCTTCCATGGCTGGATTGCTGGAGCTGCCGGAGAGAAGAGCGTGAGCCAGCCGGGCCACGGCAGCCACTGCCACGGCCACAGAGAAGAAAAAAATACTACAAAGCAAGAAAGGAAAAAGGAAAAAATATTTTAAAAAGCAGCCTTTCTCCATCCCCACTCTGTTTCCCAGACAGCCAGCAACCTTTGAAAAAGAGGGAGAAGGGAAAAAATATTTTCAGGGGTGGCAATGCATCACAATTCCTAGCAGTAGGCAAACTGAGCAGGGTACAGTGACCACAGAGACCTTAACTGCACCCAAGGTGCTACTGACAGCGTGCCATGAAAACATGTGCTAGGAGATCAGTCCTATTTGGAAGAGTATAAAAAGACAGGAGAGACCAAAAGCAAGAAAAGAGATGGAAAGTAACTTGTCCAAAGGGTGAGTCAACATTGAGAGCAAAAGCAGCTTCCTGAACATGCCTAAGGCCAATGCTCTGCCTGGGGGGGAGCATTTCTGTCTGGCCTCACTGCCTTCCACCTCCAGCTCTTCAAACAAAAACTGTCCAGTGGCAGTCCCCTTCAGCCAGGTTTTGGTGGGCCTCAGGACCCAGGGGAAGACGCAGAACAAGGCAGAGCCTCTGAGCCAAGGAGCAATACATGGCTCATTCTGCACAGGGTGTAACATCAACCAGCCCTTCTAGGAAGGGGAGAGGCTCACAGATCATCAGCAAAGAATTCCACAGCAAAGTATTTCATAGGCTTGCAGGTGGGAATGGAAAGAGAAGAATGGATTCATTCTAAGAAGTAACCGTCCTCCACATCCTAAAAACCTGCTTGCAGATTTGGGAAATTCTGTAAAGTGGGGAGGAGCTTCTTGCTTTGAAACAAGCAACAACTCTGCTGTTTCTCCCGGGAAGGGAACCTACCTGCCTGATGGCCTTCTGCAAAGTGCCTTATCATTTCCACTAAATGAGATCTCAAATCTCAGGCTGAAAAGAATTGCATGCAACTTTTATAGCTGAATTAAAGCCACCTACAATTGCTAGTATCCCTGAAGTGGGGTAACACTATTCTTCTGTGCATAGGAGAGAAATTCAGCTGTAAAAGAATGGGTACACTGTGGATTACTTGTGAAGTTTGTTTGTGCTTTACTAAAATTGCTTTGCAAAACAGTCTGATTTACATTTGGTGGCATTTTTCAAGGATATTATTGGCATAAGTTTTAGTATACCCCTGCCAAAGAAAACACAACAGAAAATTAACATGCAAGGCAAAGAGCAAAAGACCAATTCAAATCCCTTGGGATTTTCTTAGGAATCAAAAGCCACTTGGAGTAAACATTTGCCAGCTCAACAGTTTGAAATGTCCTATACACATCTCTCTAATAGCCTCTGTAATAATTGACAGAGCACAATACCTAGAAAAGATGCCAGCACATCACAAATATGAGGCTGTTGATAGGATTAAGCATTATCCTGTCTCACCAATGAATAAAGAAAATAAGAAATGGAACTGTGTAGTGTTGAATTGCACTGAGTCTAAGATACATTTATGACAAGCTTTTGGTGTTTTTTGTGCACGACAGAGTTTCACTGAGAAGGTCATGCATGAATTCTGAAAAAAAGGGCATTATCACTGAGGAATGCCAGGCAAAGCAGGAAATAATCTTTAATTAATTTGTGGGGAACTTTCATTTGGCAACACAGTCTGCCAAATAAAGACAGAACAGTAGCTTTCTTATTAAGCTGATAAAATCGACCAAAAGTGAAGAAATCCCATAGTCAAAAGGCATTAGAACCATGGATTTTTACTAGGAGATGTAATAGAAATCCACAGAGAATCCTGGCAATGCTCACTGGGTTTTTTTCTCCTGAAATCAAAGGTATTTCTGACAGAAAAAAAAAGAACAAATCTTTAAATTTTCTGCTTTTCTAGATTTTGACTCAATATTTGATCTCAGAGTAAAATGCAAGTAGATTCAAACTTAATCATTAATTCTAACAATTCGAAGTGCTGCACTTTGTCTTTTCTTCTGCCTATTACTGTCTTTGTAATTTCATTTCCAATTGCCACCTCCATCTCCCACCGGCTTGCACAGGTATGAAGGGATATTTCTGTCATTTGTAAAAATGACAAAAAAAGGGGAAACTCATGATAATAGGCACTACATAAACGTAAAGGTGTTATTTTAGTGAAACTGGGACAAACTGCTAGTTTCAAATGTAATTGACTACAATGGAAAAACTGGAGCATCTGTAGAAAACTGGGCCATGGTACGTGTGAGGTGCTAATATTTATCCTAATGTGGCAGCTTTGTCTCAGTTCACAGGAGCTCACCCCTATGCACTGTGAGGTGTGCGAGCAAAAGAGTGTTAAAAAGAATTTTATCTTTATCTGAAAGTGCTTCCTGGGAACAGGAAGCAATTCAGCAAATCAATGTGTTTGTTTTTCACATCCACAAGCCAAAATTTAAATCTCACTTAAGCCTAAAGGGAAACAAGTTGGGCGATTTCAGCATAATCCCTTCAGAAATGTATTCTCTTCACAGGAGCACTGCTCAGCACAGTAGCAGCTCTGTGCAGGAGAAGCCTCACACTGAAACATTAGAACTGCTACAGTTTAGGTTAAGAGGGAGAGTCTTTATTGGCACCCTTTACAACAATACCCTATAAAAATTCATAAATAATCTTAGCATATTGACATCCTGGGAAGGAAATATGGAAACTTGCGTAGGAGCTGCCTGCATTAATCTTCATTCTATCCTGTACTGGCATCTTTCCCAGTTTCCTATGCCCAAAGTTCACAATGTCTGTTTTCAAAGGAACACACTGACCCTTATAGAGAAGAGCCCAGAAAGCCTGATTTGCTACTAGTTTTAATTTTTATATCCTCTTTTCCTAAAGCAAGTAGGTTCTGAAGTGCAGCTTCTAACAAGCCAACGGAAAACAGCCTTTATGTGAAAAAATTTGGTATGCAAATCAGACAACTAAGGAATGTGGATTGATGGCACCACTGGGCCTTACAGAGAGAATAAAGTAGCAGTATTCCATGGAGCTAAAACTCATGGTCCAGGCTCACTAACATGGACCAACACTGGCCAACAGCTCTTTACCATGGGCTCTGAGCAGCTGTGCAGGAGCTGACTCCAGTGAAAATCTCAAGAATGTTTTCAGTCTGCAAACTCCTGGCCATGGCCAGCAGTAATTTTGCCTTTGTGAAGCAAATTTCAGCCTCCACGCACCCCCTCTGAGTGAGGAAGAGACAGGTGAGACCAGAGCCCAGCAGCTGATTGATAGCTGCAGTGCAGACACACTTGTAAAGAAGTTCCTGGAAAAATGAAGTACTGCATGCTGTGAGACAAGGAGGTTCAAGGATTCCTGTGCAACAGAACCATTTCACTCTTCCAGGAAACTGCCACAGCAAAACACTTCTGGTGGATATGCAGATCGACTGGCAAAACAGGGCTCATGTAGTCATAAAAACACTCTCCCTCTTGGTGAAACAGGCTGACAAGAGCACAGCCTAAGCTGCTATGGTACTTGTTTCACATGTGGATCTCTACCACGACTTCAGGAGCCCGGAGTTCACCCCTCTTGACAGAACATGAACACACCATCAAAGCTCATTGCATACCTCTGATCTGTCTGCTTCTCTTAGAAGTCAAGAGTCCTGTCACCTGGGTTTGGAGGAGACTGCCCTGATGTAGCTGTCCTAATGCTGCAAAGTCCCCAGCTGCCCCTCTGCTGAAGTGGAAACCCATGCAGTGCTGAGCTTCTTCCCAGCACATGCACTCCTTGCATCTCCTTGAAACCCCTGGCAAAAGGAGCAGGGCTTGCTGAGGGGTCCTGGGGAAGAGATGTACTTGTCATGTTCTCAAACTGAAGATGCTGTGCCACCACCTCAAGGCGAGATGTAACACAAAGCCTGGTTTTGGGGTATGTATATAAATCTATAGGGACACCTGACATGGGCAACCGTGTCTATCATTATGCCTATCTCTGGCTACTCCAAAATGTCTTTCCAAAATCTTACTTTTTCCTTAATGGTGATGGTGATAATTCCTTCTGAGTTACAATGAATACACAGTTTCCATACTAATCAGCACCAAAGTTAGCAAAGAATACTGCCTGCTGTTCTTGCTTATCTAAGCTAATTTATTGAAATTAAGTTAGTTTACCTGCTGACCTCTATGGAATGCATTCAGGGTATTCCTCAACAATCCATGATATTAGTCCCTGGAAAAATCAGCAGCAGGAGATAAGACTAATACCTTCCAAAACCTTTCTAAGCAAAGCTCCCCTGTAGCAAGGTTGTTACCCTATAGCTCCTGTCATATACAGCACATGCTGAGCTACTGGAGGTGCAACACTAGCAGAGATTCTAGGTCAAGTTTCACACACTTCCAGCACAGCTACTGTGGATTTAGGCTGGGAAATTGGAAAGAAAAGTTTGTCCCTCACTGATACTGTGAGGATGTGAGGACAGTGTGAGATGACTGCCTAAATTAAACACAATGCAATTTTTATGCACTGGAGATCAAGGATACCTTTGTTTCCAACATTTTGAAGTTTTCCCTCTGATGCATGCTTGTAATTCCCACTGATATCTATAATACAATCCAAGCCCCAATTCCAATTATCCTGGCACACTGCTCTCAGTGACAAATGACAGAGACGATGAAGACAACAATAAAAGGGACATTATTAAGACAGGTAAAACTTCCCACAAGAGTAAATCTTTAAATATGTATGTTAGATGAATGGACACTGAAACCATGCACCTGACGTTGCCTTTATCACTCAACTAAAAAGATATCTAGGAAAAAGATATTTCCACTGCTTTGGCAAGAGGCACAGCCTGCATTTGCTCCCTGAACACACTAATTTTTGTACAAACACCAGGGGCTGGTCTAGCCAAAGTTTCCCCCCCTGTGGCTGGCACAATTTGCAGTCTGGCTTTATCAGCTGAGCACAGGAAAGTAAAGACATCACACGCAGGCTGCTCCTCACACCTCTCCTGCTCCTTCTCCCACCCTGCCTGGACCTGCTGCTCAAAGGACAGGCAGCCACAGAGTTCTCCGTGCTGAAGGCATCTCCCAGCAAAGCCCAGTGCCTGCTTCAAGCCTCTGGTGTTATGAAATAAAGGAGTCACAGCCCAGCACACATCTCTGCATTTTGGGCATTGAGACAGAACATCTAACACAGTATTACAAACCTGCATCTTCAAACCTGGGTCAGTCCCTACAACTAACAGTAACAGCTTGGAAATATTTTGATTTTTAAAAAGTCTTTCTTTTCTGATCCTTGGTGTTTTCCA
Organism: Irena cyanogastra; assembly: GCA_013397155.1. Lineage (NCBI taxonomy): Eukaryota > Metazoa > Chordata > Aves > Passeriformes > Irenidae > Irena > Irena cyanogastra. The sequence continues at coordinate 22,315 of VWZV01011145.1, forward strand.
GCCTTGGGTTCACGCTCCTGAGACCCTAATCACCTTCAGGAGAACCGTAAGCATTTCATTTTCAGACAAAATCTGGCAGTCTGGCCTAATCCCATGACTCAAGGCTGCTAAAAGAAAAAGGGGGCAGGGCAGGGGGGGCATGGAGAAGAGTATTAAATACATAATAAAGCATGAAAGCTACCAATATCCAATTCAGAATTGCATCCTACAAAGGTGGCAACCAAAATTACTCTAAGAACTATTCTAACACAGCAGAAAGCAAAGTTTAATAAAACCCCTTAGGTTTGCATTTTACTTGCAAACTTTCTGGCAGGGTGGAAGGCCAGGCAGAGACCTTTACTTCACCTGTCACTTGACCTTTTTTGGAACATCTTTGTTACTGAAGGACCAACATTTTGCAGCAGTGAATTTCAGTGTATGGAAATGGGAAGCAAGGGCAAAAGGAAGCACATAGAAGAAGCTCATGAAAGAGCTGCCAAACACAAGCAGAGTAGCTCCAGAATTTATTTCACTCTGCTCTCATCCCAACCATGCAACAAACCAGAGGAAGGATATCCTATGAGTGAACACTGGCCTGGAACATCTGAGTGCAGTTCCCAAATATTTAATATAGTTTCAGACTCACTTGTCATCTTACAAATATACAAAGGAAAATAATGTTTCCTTTCTTGCACTCTTGTTCTGTCCTTTTTCTTCATATTGTGAATCAGCCTCTTAATTGATATGAGCTACTTAGCAAAAGGAAGCTCTGATTTCAGCAGGGGCCTGTAGCTGCTGTAGCAGCAAATCATAATCTGAACCAAATCCCACCTCAAACCCTTGCAAAAAGTTCAGCTCTGGATCTGCCTTTAGGAGCAGGAACATTCTGCTGTAAACAGCCTCTGAGCCAGTTGTAAGCAGACATCCTGCAGCTCTTATTCTAGCAACCTTCAGCTTTTTGACTAAAATACTTAAAGAATCTAAAAATACAGTGTGAAATAAATCACGCTGCCTAAATTTCTACTTTCCCTCCCCTCCAATTTTATGCCTTTTATTCTGAAATGGAAAAATGGCAAAAGCAACAATGAAAGGGTGATTATTAATCTTTGATCCTGAGTCACTTTCTCTTACAGAGCCCTATTTTTCACCTCAGGAAGTGTGATACAGGAGCACTCCCACAGCCTGATTAAAGGTCCAGGTATGGGGTCACACAATGTACAAAGAGAGCTGCAGAGTTTCAGAGAGCAACGTGTATTTAACGTGTGACTAAAGGCAAGCATGATAAAGAACGCAGTAATGAACATTCCTAATGATTACCATAGCTGTGAAACTGCCACAGAACTGCTTGAGGTAATCGTGGTGAGAAACTGCGTTGTTTGTTAAGAAAGAAATGGTCAAATCTGTTTTCCAGAGTGCTAGCCTGGGTGATTACAAAACAGAACTTGCTGGGAATGCCAACTTGCTGGAAAATGGCAGCGTGCCCTCCTCAGCCAAAAACAGCCAAAGGGACCTGGGTTTTACTCGCTCACCCAAAAGCTGGGGAATTAAAATTGAAAACAAGCTGGGTGAGGGAGCTCTCAACTAGGATTTCAGGTTTGTCAGCAAAGAGATGCCTCAGAGAAAGGTCAGAGGTTACACCTGGAGATTTAGAAGATAATGACAGAGTTCAGACAGGCATCGAACCCATCTGGTCTCTCAGAAAGCCAATTGTCATGAAGTCCAGTTCTGAAAGGAACGGCTTGGCTTAAGATGCAAAATTCTTAAAGAAAATGCTCACCACAGCTCTCCCTTCTTAAATGAAGAATTAGAAAAAATATTTTAAAAAAAGAGACCAAAGTCTGAATTTTTAAAAAAACTACAAACAAACCAGCTGTTGTAGGAGCCCCACACAATCCCAGGTGACTGAAACAGCAACTCACCTGCAAGCTCTTACTGCTGCTGCCTGTAAAGATCACTTTTATGGCAACAACTTCCCTACAAGGGAATTGCAGCTCTCTGAAAAGCACTGAAATTGCAGATGACAACAAAATTGTCTCTCTGTGAGTGCAGGCAGGGCAGGGAGAGCAGCAGCCTTGCAGCCAGCCCGCTTTGGGAATGGCATCCGAGCCCCGCACTGGGCAGGAGCCTCTCCTTTCACCAGCACAAAGGAGGATGGGTGACCATGAAATCCACTTTGAGCACTGCTCACAGAGTCGAGTCTAAAGACTGCTTTGGCCTGGCCACTATGAGGAGCTGCATTTTGGTGTTCACACTGCCAGAAAACACTTTTTTTCTCCTCCCCGCCTCCTCTACCATTCGTAGGATTTTAATGTTCTAAGTCACTTTAGGAATCCAGCTTATGAACTTGATTCTCAGGATCTAGAATTTATAGAGTTTCCAAAAGGGAAAAAGCTGTAAAGATGACAGGAAATCAGGAGATTTGCTGTTAATCTACTAGTACCGCAAGATTTCTGCATCTTTGACCAGATACAAAAAGCAACTTTCTTTTGTGAAGTCATAATTTACACTCAAGCATAACACTGTCAAAATTTTAAGGTGGTAATCTGGCAGGAACTGGCAAAACGTTAGGACAAACACAACATTTCATATGCATTTTACTAGATCTAAAAGCAATTCAGGCTGTTTCAAGAACTCTGCTCAGTTTGTCAGCTGATGAGCAACATTATAACTAATCTAAACATAAAGGCTTAATCTAAACAAAAAAGCTTGCTCACCTGCTCTGTAAAGAGAGTGGGGTTTTGTATCTTTCAAAGAAATTTTGATTAGACAGAACATAAAGAAAGAGTTCCCAAGCATTTAATAACAGAAACTACTACATAGCATACACTTTTCATTCAGACCTGGATTTAGTGAAAGGTATTCTGCAAAGTCCTAAAGTATGAAAATACACTGGCTATCAGATATAATGTGGGCTGTTGTGCTGACAACTGTATATGAGCAGGAGAAAAAAAAAAGATTCTGTGACCTTGTTTCTGCATGTACCTGTGAAAAAACCACAACATCAAAAATCAAGCAAATCCCAAACAAACTCTATTTGTGAGGGCTCATGTAAGGCTATGGATCTATAAAGCTCTGCAGTCCTTTGTCTCATCTTGCTGAATATTAGTGATATATTTCACATTCAAATTTGACTTACAGCAATAAGTAGCCAGTACAGTTCATGCCCTGTGTGACTCACAGATTGTAGTCAAATACACTGTTTCACAAAAGGGGTGTCAAGGACACTCGTCAGCATTCTAGAAAAAACCAGAACCATCTCTGACAATTGAGACACTAAAATCCCCACACATTTTGTATCATTACTTAAAAAACTGAAGGCAGTAAAGGCTGCCAAAGATGAAGCACAGATATTTCAGTATGGTGGCTCTGCATTATGTTATACTTAACCTTTTCTATTTTTTAGTTTCTAAAAAAGCTGCTGCATCCATCTACTGTACTGGAAAATTCAGTGGCATGAATGGTTCTAAATTTAGGCTGCAGGACACTGCAGCTGCAATAACATTTCGGAAGTAGAAGGCATAGTGGGTACATGACATATTTAGATAAGAGAACTATTTTTAGTCAAAATGAAGCTCAGTTTTGGCTACTTTTGCAAGTGCACCAATTTGGCTAATCAGTTCAGATAGACTTTATCCCAGCTCCCATTCCCACCTACAAGGTACTGCACACTGCGACCCCTTCTCCTTACTTGTCTTTTAAAAAATAATGGGTGAAGCAGGAGAAAAGTAATCATAAACTTGCCACATGCATTTCTGCTATCCCTTCCTAAGCATCCAGTGGCAGATACTTGGAGAAAGGCCACTGACCTGTCTAGACCACCATACTCTGATGTAGTACAGCCATGCTCTCTCACAATTTTCCCCTCTCACCCAACTGCTTTTGTTGGTCTCCTCCAAATGAAACAAATTATCTGCTGATCCATTTCTGCTAAGTTCAGCATGTTATTGCACCAAGAGAGAGTGCAGCCTACTATCACTCTTCAACTTACTTCAAGCTTAAAATGTTGCTCATAACGAGATCATTTTTCACCTCTTTTTTTTTTAACCACCTAGCAGCTTCTCCCCATTTACATCCTTTTTTCCTTTAAACACATCTTATCTTCAGAGTAATCCATCCTGCTTTCTTAAGCCTGAGCCTGGCTTCTGTAGGATCTTGTTTTGACACATACTTGCCATGTCATTTTTAGATAGCAAGTTCTCCATCACATGGGAACAGATCATTGACAGCCACAAAGTGAAGTGGCAGTTTTAAAATCAGAGTCCAGGCTTTCAAGTCAGGAACTACCAGGCACGCGCTCTAAAAAATTTAGTATTGGCTTTTATTGATAGAAGAATGTTTTTAATACATTTTAGTGAAAATCAGTAATTTGATCAAGACTGAAAGAAGTTATAATTTGTAATATTGAGACAGATTTTCATCAACAAGCTGGGCACAAATTAAGGTTAATTATTTCCAGACTAATCCATACCAACTTCTCTTATAACATAAAAGTTTGATCTTTTCTTTTTTTGAGGAGAAATTGGCAGTCATATGTTTCAAGTACTGCTGCAGCTCTGGTCTCCAACCAGGAAAGTTGAATCTACTAACTGTTTCGTATAACTGGGATTTTGGCATCTGCAGCAGAGCAGTAGATTTGTGCCTCTCCAAAAGCACAAGCCCAGCAGACTGGGTTATGTGCTTAAAAATGAAGCTGGGTGCTAATGAGCCTTACCCAGCACTCAATATCCACAGAGAATTCCCAGACTGTGGCTCCACAGAGCTTAGAGTCAGCTATGGAAATCATAGAATGACCTGGGTTGGAAGAGACCTTAAAGATTATCCTGTTCCAACTCCCTGCCATGAGCAGGGACACCTTCCACTATCCCAGGCTGCTCAGAGCTCCATCCAGCCTGGCCTTGAACACTGCCAGGGATGGGAAATCCACAACTTCTCTGAACAACCTGTGCCAGTGCCTCATCACCCTCACAGTAAAGAATTTCTTCCTAACATTAATTTAAACGTACTCATTCAGTCTGAAGCCATTCCCCACTGTCCTGTCACTGGATCCCCTTGTAAATAGTCCCTCTCCATCTTTTCCTGTAGGCCACCCTACCCAAACACACACATGTGACCACATTACTCTCTCAGAGAAACCAACTTAACAGCACTGTTTACCATGGAGTCACACTGGAGGGAAAAAAAAGGAAAAAACATATTTATATTATTAGCAGTATGATGAAATTTTCAACTCCTTGAAATTTTCCGGAGTCCACAGTCATATCAATGATGCCTTTAAGAAACTCAAATCTCAATACCAGAAATTAGGCCCCATTCATTATTTTTATTCCTTCATCTTGCTGAGCTCCCAGAAGATTTGTTGTGCTTCATTTGAATTTCTCTTGCAGTACTTCGTGCATTTTGACGGAAGAGCTCCACTACCCGAGGCACACTCTCCCAGCTTATTACAGCAACACTGCTCTCTTGTGGCAGACACCTAAAGGGAGTGCTCTACACACAGCTCAGCCAACCAACCCGGTGGGCTAAGGGTACTTACAAAGCACCCACCAATAAAAATGGATGTCCACACTTTCCATAGATAAAACAGACAAAAAGCAACAGCAGATCATTAAGTTTGTCTTACCGGACATGAAGTATTCAGGTGTTCATCCCCATGTCTCTGTCATTGCCAGGACTTGGTACAGAGCGCGCTGCTTTTGCAATTCTCTTTTCTGAAGATATATTTGTCAGACTAAACCTAACAGCCATTCTGTGCATTTTTAAATGTCTTTCAGAAATTCAAATCCACTCCCCAAAATGAAACACCATGGTTTCTCTCTATCAACTGTCACAGTTACCTATTTGAATTCACCATTTATAAAATAATTGCTGTTTCCCAGGCAGGATTCATATTAGCAGGCTACAGAAAACAAACTCTAAATGCATTCATTTTCTTGATTTGAAGAGTGTGATGAAGACACAAATGCAATGAACAAGAGACCAAGTGACTACAAAGTTGCCTAGAAATGGGAAAGCGAAACCAAAACTGCAGTTCAATTTGATAACTAAAGTGCCTAAATCGTCCAGAGTTTTAATGGATTTTTTTCATTTTCATGGCTCTGAGAATATCTCTGATGGAGCAATTCTCCCCTGGATAAGAATCAACCATCAGATTTGCTACTTTTTTATTATTTGCAGATTAAAAATGAAAAACAAAAAGTTGGTTTTCTTCACTATGGTAGGAAAGACTAATTTGTGTGCAGTATGGACACCAACCATCAAAAAGGCAAATACCCCCTGGAGAGGCATGCAGCAGCACACACAGCACACAAGTCTGACACTCACAGTGATACAGGTGCTGTCACAAGACACCCATTTAGAACAGACACACAGTGCTAGTGACACTTTGGCACAACAGGCTCGTGGCATTACAATGAATCCCTAATAAAGGGTCACACTGACATCAGCAGAATTTAGATAATCCACAACATGGGAAAAAACATGTATGTACCTGTCCTGGATTGAAAAATAAGTGATGTATTGTATTTCCCATCTGTCAGAGGTGTGACAGTTAGTGTTCTGTTAATTGGGCAGTTTTCTTTATCTCTTCCACAAACCAATCCTCCCTCCAGGAGATATCTGCTGTTAATGGGCCATAGAGTGTCACTGCACGGCTGATAAAATTACATCATCCCATTGGGAGATGCTCCACCCAGGGGGAGGAGCCAAGCAGTCCTTCCTGGATATAATCTGAGATTTTGGGACACCAGGGCAGCTTTCTCCACTGGATTCTCCGAGGAGCAGCCCTTCCCCACTGGATTCCCAGAAGAAAATTCTAGACTTCTACAGGATCACTGCTTCAACAGAACCACATCTGTCACTCCAGGAGCACTGCAGCCACCATTTCAATTGGACTGATACCAACAGGGTGTCAGGTTGTGTTCTGACTGTGTCAGGGTTGTTTTGTAATACTGCACTGTTTATTTTATTTTGTTTTTTGCCTAATAAAGAACTGTTATTCCTGCACCCAAATCTTCACCTGAGTGTAACCAAATTTCTCAAAGATCTTGGGCATGATTGTGTATTGGAGCGAGTTTTGAGCTATCCTAGGTGTAGGCCTCAGATTCGGGCCTGTGTAGAAGTTATCAGACCTGTTGCGCAGCAAGAAATTCTAATTAAGGTGTGTTTTAACTTCAGATAGAATAGATCTATTGTAATCACAGTAGCTGCCTTAACAGTAGAAATGTTTACATTCTTTTTCACTCTGTATACCAATCAGAAAACACCTGTTACTGTAAACTATCCGAATCTCTATATAACCAGCCATTTCCAGATAATAAAGAGAGAAGGCATGATTAACCATATTGGTTGTATCGTGTGTTGCTCTGTCTGACCCCCCACTTATAAAGGGACCCTGACTTTGCCTGAGAGCCCCTTAACTTAAAAACCGTAACAATTCAGAGGGAGGGGGGTTACATTTTCCATTTCAGGGGAGGCTCCTGCCTTCCTTAGCAGACATCTGTCTTTGCAAACCAAGACAGTACCCCAGCGTGATAACTCATTGGTTTGTTTTCTAATGCAACGCAGCACATTCACCACTGCCTAGACCTATATAGGTGGGCTTACTAATGGAAGCTGGTGCTGGATTTTTACCAACTAACTGTTGCTGCCCACCTTCTTCTTCTCCAAGTCCCTGGCTAGCTCACCAAGGTGGCAGCGACGTGAGGGGAAGAATCCACTAGGGCACACAGGGCTCCTAGCAGCTCCTCGGGAAGCTTGACCTTGCAGGCAGGGCGAATGACAACAGGACCGACAAATGAGAGCGAGGGAGACTCTTGAAGCCAAGGATCCAACCCAGTTTATTTAACTGAGATAACAGGAACCAAAAAACCTGGCTGAAGGGGAGGCAAACAAGAGCCTCGAGCACTCTGTGCACAGGTTTTTATAGTTTCCACCCACAGGGTGGCTACCAACACAGAACCAATCACCAAAGCACAGGGGCGGAGTAGAGGGGATTACATAATTGGATAAGGACCAACCAGTGTAAGGGAGAAGGGGGGGCAGGTCACATTCACCAATGGTGCATCAAGGGTAGAGGGGGACCCCTGCGGGGTCAGGGAGACACCGATTGGACAAGGGTTTGAGGGACAGGGAATTTTCTGCAAAAAGGGGCAGGGGACCATTGATAGACAGCACCTTGGCAAGCCTACCGGGAGGAGACAAAGTGAGGGACAGGCAACAGTGGCAGGAAAACTTGAGGGACAAACCATCTTACATAACACTGGGGGGGAACAAGGGCAAGTCCATTCAACATAAGTAGGTAACACGCCACAACAACTAACAACTCCCCTTCTTCTCCTCTGCCTTTTCCTTCCTTGATGCACCATTTGACTTGCAGAACTCAAAGCTGCTTTATATTTGTTAACAGAAACCAGAGGCCTGTACATGCAAATCTCTCACTGTGGCCAACAGCTCAGTACATCCTCAGCCTCAGGGGCTGCTCTTGCAGCTCCCATGCCCTTTACCATTGGATCATGCCCTATCCATGGGAAGGATTTGAATATGCTGCACCTTTTGCAAGCAAATTAATTGAGCAGCTTCCTCAGGCAATCCCCAGGAATCAAAGCTTTCTGTCTACTCAGCTTTTCCAGAAGGGTCACAACAGTGATGCCAACACTTGTTCATCCCTCCCATTGCTTCTGCTCTCTGTTACAAACACTGGAAAAAACAGCCCTGCCAAGGCCAAGAACTGCAGCTGGAGTACCCAGCCCTCATGGCTCCTAAGGGAAGCCACTGGCTCAACACACCTGCAACAAGCCCAAAGGAAAGGCCAGCAGCACCAGTGTTGCTCTGAAACTCCAGGAGGATGACCCAGAGCTGAAGGACAAGGGTTTCTGTGGTGGAAACCCTGCCCTGTTCCAGCACACAGCTTTTTTCTGCCTCAGAAAGATGCAAATCCTTAAAAAGGGTCCCAGGCAAAGGCTGATTTTGCTTTGTCAGTGACAACCCACCATGTGACAGAACACAGGCGTCCGGTGTTCCACTCAATTGTCATGTTTTGATTGCATCTGTCACACACTGGTAGATCTTCAGGTTGAGGGAGATCATGAGCTTTTAGTTTTCCTTTCTCACAGCTTCGCACTGTATGCCTCTGCAGGAATGAACTTGTCAACCCAGATGCAAAATGAATGAATGGCTTTTAATCACTTTGATAATGTTAACATTATTGCTTTGACAGAATAGCAGCAGATACAGTTTGCTGATTCAGCCACTTGTATAACGATCTAATGGGCTTTTCTGGCTAATGCCATGCTCTAAAAATATACACTGGACTAATAGATGAGCCTCTGCTATATTGAAAAACAGGCTCATTAAGACAATTCCTCTGAAAAGTGGCATTTTTATGACAAGATACTGAAGCATTTAATTACCCTCCATCCTGACAGAGCTGAAAGAAATTAATTAAAGAGAAAAAAACCCTTTGCAGCAATGTAGCAGATCTTGAGGAAAAGATGCCAACAGTCAGTAGTGTAAAGGGAAATCTGAGAAGTGTGAGGCTGTTTCCTCAAAGGAAACAGTCTGTTGATAGGCCACAGATTGCCCTTCATTTACACGGAACAGAAGGCCAGGTTCTGAGAGGGGAGTTGTCATTACAGCACAATTAATTTTCCCTGCTCTAGTCTGCGCCAGGAGAATATCGGCGGCTGCTGCTGAGGATGGGCAGCCAGAGGTTTGGGCAGGCAGGAGAGACTTTGGTGATATTTGAGGTAATGGACTTGTTTTCACTGTAGAGTTAGCCTGGATTATCCATCCTTAAGCTCATTCCCTGCCCTCCAAGGGTATGTGAGGAGAGGCAGAAGCTCTGTTCAGACTGCAGGAAGCAAGGCTGGCTGGAGCATTCAGCAGCGCTGGCACATGGCACTGTTGTGGCTGGGTGACACCGGGCACAGCCCCCAGCCAGCTGCCTTGGCATGACCCTGGTAACAGCACTGTAGGGCCCACACAGATGGCATCAGCTCAGCGGTGTTGCTGGCTCTGCCACCAGACACAAAAACAAACCTTATGCAATCCCTGCCACTTTTGAGGCAGAGAGCTGCTCCTGCCTTTGCTCCACTTCGTGACAGAGCTGTTTGTGCAGCAACACGGGAAAACAGATCAGAGAAAAGACTTGGAATTTCTTTTCAAAAAATATGAACCAAATAACCCCCCTACCTGCTTTATGATTTGGGTTTTTTTGTTCTCAAACTCTATTGTGTCTCAGTTCAGCTCACCACCCTGCTGCAGCAGCAGCCTTGCTGACACCCAGAGTAGAGCAGAGGAGTAGGAAGAGGGGCTTGAGGAGGAGACTGCTAAATCCTGCTTAAGCAGGGCTGGTATCACATGAGAAATCCACAGCCTGGGTTATCCCCACTGTAGCCTCAAGGCACGTTTCCTTACAAAGAGTTACCACTTAATCAGGCTAAAGACTTTTGCATGTGAGTGCAGGCTAAGTCAGTGGCCTGCCTGGACTTCCCAGTGGTACAGGGGTGAAGATAGGCTCACGGTAACCATGAGTAGAGCAGATTAAATTCTCCGTCCTGCAAAGAACAGCTTCACTGGGCACTGAGATATCATCAGCTGCTCAGAGCAGTGGCCTTTAGATCTTGCCTTTACAGCAAGTTCCAAATTTAATAGACCCATGGGCCATGGCCTGCCACACACAGATGGGGCCCTCAGTCCTTTCTAGCAGCTCTCCTTTCCTTCTGTCACAGGCACACGTGGGTGACACAGCAGGGAGAAGAGTCTCACAGAATAGATGGAACTTCAACCGCTCAGCCTGTGCCAGCCTGTCCAACAACGAAACAAGGCTGATTATTTCAACCCTTTTCCTTTTGCTATTTCACTGTTGGATCACTGTCCTGAGTCAGTGATGTGTGCCTGGTTCTGAACCCCTGAGACACAGTCACCCTGAGCAGCCCACTGCCATGACCAGGAGAGCTCACAGCCTCCAGAGCCAGAGGTTCACTCTACCAACAGCAGTGAAGTGTGTGCAACTCTGCATTTTATTCACACGTGTGTGTGTACAAAAACTGGGGTTTTTCCATTGTTGGCACAAAAGCACAGCCACACACACCTGTTCATTTCAATTCTTTGGTCTCCTCAGGCAAAGAGATATCCAAGCACCCCTCTAGGAGCCTCGATCAAAGGCTCCATTTGAGTCACAGCATTAGAGGGCAGGCATGGGTATGGAGTCAGTGGGTGGTGCACAGGTGACAGGACACTGCCGGTGCTGCAGCCAAGGGCACAGCTACAGCCCCTGCATCCCAGCAGGCACACCTGACCCCCATGCCCTGCTCCAGAGGCACATCCCACTGGCCAGGAGCTCACGAACACCCAGTGAGGCATGGGATGCGCCTCTGTGGCTGCCACTCTGCCCTGGGGACAGCTGGGAGAACAGCTAATTGGCTGCATAGGTGAGTGTGCTGCTAAAAAGCTCAGGAAGCAAAGAGCTAGCTGGTCCCCCCTAGTGCCTCCTTGCCTTTGGCTGTCGCTGGGAAGTTGGCCTGGAACACCCCTGCTCACCCTCAACCTGCTACCAGTGGAGCAGAGGAGCCCCGCATCTGCTGCACATTCCTGCCTGGCCGGGAAAGGTGACCCTTTCTGGCAGGAGAGAGGTGGCAGCAGCTCCCTCTTTGCCAGAGCCACTCTTCACTGGCACAGTCAACACCTCTGTCCAAGATGTACAACGTTTTTTATTACTGCAGTTAACAAAAAGCAGCAGCTGTTCAAACGATGTATAGTGACAAGTGCTAATACTTGGAGGAAACATATCCAACTACAGAATGTTCAGCACATCCCTTCCCTCCATCACAGAGGATAAAAGAAGGACTGAAAACAGCTGAGTGGACATAAAGAGCTCACAAATGCCTTATTAATAAGTGTGTTGGATCTAATGATCTGTGAAACTGAAATGAGATTATTTGGATTATCTCATTAAACAAGAATAATAGCAATAGTAACCGGGTAGTAATTAAGAGTGGGCCAATCCAAGGACAAACTAAGTACTAAGGCCAAAATACTCTTAATTAACACTCTGCTTGTTTGTGCCCATACTTCTACACCCAGAATTTATAAAGAAATGAAAAACAGTGGCTAACAAAACTGCCTGATTTTAACAACTAGAAAAGAAGCCACTGGCTACCCACACCTGCATGGAACATTCAGTCTGAAAACTAAACAATGACTAAATGGTGCTATTTGGGCAGAGCCAGGCCTGAGGAAACAAAAACACGTAGCCAAAATGTTAAACTGTTTTCAAAGGCTCAGCAATTAGCAACCAGCTCTGGGCAAATCTGCAGGGCAGGAACAGAACAGAAACAATCCATAATCTGAGCCTTTCTCAGGCTTTAACCAGCAGCCATCGCAGCCTCCCAACAAGAGCATAGCATCTCCTCAAAGCTTGAGAGCAATTCTTGAAGGCTTCAGTGCATAATTTGAAGTGAAACTGCGCATGAATTTTACCTTTAAGGCGTTGTTTATATGTATCAGAAGCTCTTTGGCTCAGGGCAAAGAACAGGATACCTCTGCAGGCTCACAGGGATGGATGGGGCATAAAGGATTAAACATGACAGAATCAGCCTGAGTGGCATTAGGTCAAAAGGTCCCTGGTATTGAAGCCTGAAGTAATTACTGTTGTGCAAAACCCACTGCTCCCCTTGCCTTCCCTAAGCACTACTTACTTACAGCAAAAGCAGGCACTATAAAACACAGTGCAGTTCTAGAAGGCTTTCCCAAGGTAAAGCCAGGTGCTAGGTACAGCTCCTGGAACCTTTCGTTCCGCCCGGTTAGCTCTTGCCCTAGTCCAGCTTTAAGGAAACTTCCCCGTACCTCTCCTGGTCCCGTGAGTCTCAGCCCTGGCTGAAGGGTGGCGATGACAAAGAACAAAGGGAAGACTTTTGCGGGTAGAAACTCGGTTTATTGTTTTTGGAGCCGAGGACCCCACAAAAGTGGTGTCCTGGGCGCAGACCAGCACCTTTTAAATGGGGGTGGGGAAAGGGGAGGGGTACAGACCGAGGGCATAGGATAGGGTGTGAGAAACTGGGACCTTGGCCAATTACACAACAGCTCCCCTGGAATGTACCAGATACCAAGCCAGGGCTGCAGAGGGACTACGAGCCAACGAGGGACACAATTCTAACCTAGGGAAAACCCGATTAAAACCCAAAAACACACCACAACACCACGGGATTGGATAAACGATTCTAAAAGGTGAAGACAAACTGCTCCGAGGCCCTGACTCACAGTACTGTCCTCTCGTGGCTTAATGCTCCAGGGCTACTGAGCCCAAACACACAGCAGGGACTGCATTTACCAAAGGAACTGAAATTCAAAATGTCAGGACCCAAAGCATTGATCTCCTTGTAAGACTTTGCTTGCACATACTGAATTATTAACATGAGCAAAGAAAGAAAAAGAAAAGGGTAATTGAAGGAAGGTACCTGTATTGGTTCTGGTTCAG